>OY979701.1:18533509-18651075 GCA_963855925.1 Inga laurina | reverse complement strand
GTGATTGTTAGTCAAGTTTTGTGATTTGTGGAATTTTGCCCTGATTTTGTGTAATTGTGAAATGGATGAATTGGGTTGTGTTTTGTGTTGAAAATGGTGTCATGTTGTGTTATTTAGTCATTGGAATTGGTTTGGATTGGATTGGACACATTGGTTCAAAACTGGAAATATTGTTCATTGGAAGTTTGTTCTGGGTAGTCTGCTCGTATGGATGTTTTGACTGGGTAAATGATGTCTAACAATTATGAAACTTTCCAGTCTTAAAGCTCACATTCCAAACTTCAAAATAGACATATAATTTATGCCATTTCGGTTTGGGAACTGGGAGATATGATTGTCCAAAGTTTGGGATTGAAATTGAACGCTGTTTTGGGGCAGTAGTGGATTTTGGGGAATTCTGTATTTTTGTGGTGATTTCCAGTAATGGCCCAAATGTTTCTGAGTTGTTTTTGGCCGTCGCTAGTAGATTTGTGGGCCACGTCCAACCCCCAAAAATGACATTTTGGACTTCGGAAGATGGTTTTTGGTCAAGTATTTTTTCAAGCCTTTAGGCATATGTTTAGGCTTTGATTAACCACCTACAGGTCACGAATGGTAACAAACTTTAAGTGATATGAAAGTAAGGTTTTGGAATAGGGAATAAACCTATGTCCTTACTTTGGTTATAGGTTTGATGTTCGCCCTGAACGTGGTTTGATATTCGCTTGGTCGTGAGTAAGTGGTGCTAGAGCTTACGTGGAAAGAACAAGAGTAGGAAATTAACCTCTCTTGCATGCTTTGATATTTGTGTTTGTGTATTGATGCATGTATTGCTTTACTTGATTATGTGAAACATGTATGAATGATTGTAGCTTTATTTCTAGTTATGCTATGGCCATGAGTATGTTGTTGAAACATTGAGCACGTAGCTATGTCATTGTGTGAGCATGAGTTATGTATTGCAAGCATGTCATATATTAAACACTTATCTTACATGCATATCGGTATTTGTTTCCTACTGAGATTCTCTAGAATCTCACCCTCCCCTACCAACATTTTAGACAGGGTATGTGGATTAAGGTTGGAGCAAACAGGCAAAGGCGACGAGGACTACTTCGGGTTATAGATTTTGGTAGTTGGTTATCATAGTTGGGATGTATATTTGGATATTTGTATTTGGATTTGGATGTGTATATTGGATGTATATTTGATTATGTATAGAGATGGGATTTGTGTAATTCTCGTTTAAGGAATTGTAAAGGGCAAATGCGCCCTATGAATTATATGTAAAAGTATGAACCCAGGAGTTGCCGGGAAGTTATTGTTGTACACTCTGATATTTGTATAAATGTGATATTCTGCGTGATGTAATTGTATTCGAAATTGAATATGAGACCAGGTTAATTAGATTTTGAAAGTTATTTGTGAAAACCTAATCGTGAAGATGAGATTTTAAATGAGTTTTGTTTCTTATTGGTCTCTATTTCATTTTAATCGCGTATTTCGGATATAATTACGAAAGTGGGTTGCACATGACGTCTCTTAGGTGCTTGTACTAGGAATCCCTTTCATAGAACTAGCACAAAACAACCTTTCTTTGTGTAGTTTGAATTTAATATTATGCCTCATATGTCCTAGATTTACCAATATACACTTTCACATGACAAATCTAATCCCTCTTAAGTCAAGATAAAACTTAGATTGCCTTTTCATATGCTTAGTATCTACACTTATGAAATTACCAAAAATAATATCATAAAGGACATGTCTCAGACACCAGCATAGGTGAGTATATTCCATGTAATATTCTTTTCGCTTATATATCATTTTGATATACATTAACCGTTTTCCTAACATAATACCTTGGATCATATCTATTGTGATTATAGGACGAATGTTAAGGTTGCAATTGCTGAAGTATACCTCAATGACAATGTCAAAGTCAAAGGACATCATAGAAGTGTTTAACCTTCTTGGGAATCACACAGCAATGAAGCAGGGATCCATTCACTTGCTTCCCATTTACGGTTCTTTCGCACATGTGGTATGAATCACATGCTACGGTATTACTCTTGCACTATAAGAGCGTACGTCATTTTGAATCTTATTATTAACACCGTACAAACATAAGTTTAGATATTCCCAGCATCTAAACCCAAATTCTTCTACTCCATTTATCTCTTATGACGTTAATGTTGAAGAATTTGTTGTTTGGCAATAGGCATCATGGAAACGGGCATCCGTGATTCGATCCATATTTATATTTATATATTATTGGATCTCATCTCAACATACTACACTCTCATAGAATCGACAAAATTTATGTTTCTTCTCTACCATATCAGCATTCCTGCTGCTTTACTGGTGAACACAACTATCTCATCTTTGCATACTCCTCCTGAATATCAAGGGCGGTTGCTCGTGTGAGAGAGCCAACCTTACTTGCTTGTACGACATACTAGACATTGTATACCTTCATATAGACACATAAATTTATGAAGAAATATTTTCATTAATCATAAACATATTACATAGTGTTTGTAATTTTACATTTTGTGCATCCTAATAGCCTTTACATGTTTGTCATATATTTCCCTGGCTATTGGTTTGGTTAGGGGGTCAGGGACCATACTCTTGTCGAAATATGTTGTACAGTAACAACTTTTAGTGCTACATAATCTCTCACAAAATTGTACTTTATATCTATGTGTTTGGTCTTGCTATGATATTTGGGATCTTTCATATAAGCTATGACTATAGTATTGTCACAATACACTAACATCAGATTTGTACTTTCATTTCCAAATCCAAGGTGTTCAATAAATCTCTTGAGCCAGATAAACTCTTGCACTGCTGTGGTGCATGCCACGAACTCAGCTTCTGTAGGATGTAGGGTAATGCACATCTGCTTCTTGCTGCTCTAACATATGGCGCCATTGTTCAGTAAGAAGGTATATCCTGAAGTCGATCTTCGCTCAACTTCATCTCTACCCAAATTAGCATCAGAGTATCCAACCAAGCATAGATCGCTTCCTTGATAGCATATTGCATAATCTGATGTGCCCTTCAAGTATATCAAAATCCTCTTCATTGCTTTCTAATGTTGCTCTCCGGGATTTAATTGAAATCGACTAACTAGTCCAATTGCTAACAAATATATGTCCTTGTACACATTATTGCGTACATCAAACTTTCAATGACACTAGTATCGGGAACCCTTTCCATTTTCTTCTTTGCTGACCCATTTTTGGGACACATACTAAGACTCAAGGTTACTCCAGAAGCTACTGGAGTATATAAGGGATTGCAGTCTTTCATATTGAATCGCTTAAGAATTTTCTTAATGTAATTCTCTTGTGAAAAAGAGAGAATTCTTTTAGAGCGATCCTTTTGGATTTTAACTCTAAGTATATACTCTGCTTCACCTATGTCATTCATCTTAAAATTCGATAATAGCTATTCTTTAATAGCTAAAATCAAATTTAGATTATTTCTAACCAATAGTATGTCATCTACATATAAGGATAATATCACAAAATTACCCTCAAACTATTTAATGTAGACACAGTAGTCCTCTTCAATCATTTGAAAGTCATAAGAGGTTATCGCTATGTGAAACCTCAAATACCACTATCTGGATGATTATTTCAGTCCATAAATGGATCTCTTGAGCTTATAAACTTTACTCTTTATTCCTTTCTTAATGAAACCTACTAGTTGTTCCATATAGATTTCTTCATCAAGATCACCGTTTAGGAATGCAATTTTTACATATATTTGATGCAGTTCTAGATCTAAACTATTTAATATTACCAGAATAAGTCTTATAGAATTGAAACGTATAACAGGTGAGAAGGTATCCTCGTAATCTATACCTTCTTGTTGTGTGTACCCTTTTGCAACCAATCGAGCCTTATATTTGTCAATTGATCTATCAACTTTTCTTTTTTATTTTGAGAACTCATTCGTTCCTAATGGCTTTTCGCCCTTTTGGTAGATCAATTAGTTCCTAAACTTGATTCTTTTTCATTGAATCAGTTTCCTCTTCCATTGCATTTTTCCATTTATCCTTAGCAGGACCTGATAAGGCTTCTTGCACAAAACGTGGCTCATCATCTTCGTCTAAAGTAACAATAAGTGCCTCTTCTTCTATTGAGAAGTGTCTCTTGGGTACATTTCCCCTGTCACTCCTTCTTATGGGAGCTTCTTGTCTCTTTCGGTTCTCTTGTCTAGGGCTTTGTAAATACCTTTCTGAGCTCCCACTCAAGTCAATGTGTTGAGACGATTGAGGATCATTAATCTGAGTTTTTTCTGTACTGCCTTGTTCTTGTGTCTCATAAAGAGATATTGTACGATCAATATCTCCCCTGTGATTCGAATTAGTTATTGGAAATGCCTAACACCCTATATTTTAGCATAATTATGTGACAAGGTAAATTTTGGGGCTAAAATGAGGGAAGGGCGTATGGAATAGAGAAAGAAATAAGAAAATGTATTAGTGGTGATTCAATAAGAATTTCCATAACCAAGGGCAAAATTGGAAGAATGGAAAATATACCGACCAATTAGTCAGCAACCGAGGAAGAACTTAATTACTAACTAATGTAATTGGTTAGGGAACTAAGTGGAGGATTACATGTGGTGAGATTACATAAGATTATGACATGTGGCACATTTGGATAAAATAAGAGAGTGGTTGGTGGAAGAAAAGTCAAGCAAACAATATTATAATCTTTTCTCTACCCTCTCCCTCTTTCTATTCGGTTAGGCATGGCAAGGGGAGGCAAAAATCAGACTTTTATCTTCATCTTCATCATCACACATTCTCTCTCTCCAAGCTCTCTCTTGTGTGCCATTTTTGAAGAAGAAAGAGGAAGGAAAAGCTTGAGATTAAGGTAAGATTTTGACTTCAAATGCCAAAATATCCTTCTATAAAGTTGTTCCCCTTGTTAAGAGCTTTCATCCTATGATTTTAGATTCTCAAGAGGAATTTTTTTTATGCCTAAGAAAAATTGGAAGTTGGTGAATCAAGAAACAAGTTTGGGAAAGTGAAAGAAGTGAGTGAAAGCTTCCTTTTGATACATATGTTGTGACTATTGGTTGAGTTGTGAATTTTTGGTATTTTCCCCTAATTTTCAACTAGTATTGGATTGTGAGAATTGCATGTGGTTTTGGTGTAGAAATAGTATATTTTGATGTCTTTTGGACAAATGAATTGGTTTGAATCATTGAAGCTTGGGTTTGGCAACTTTGTGTTTTATTTTGTGTATTGGTCAAAACAGGACATGTTAATAGGTTGTGATTTTGGTCATTTTGAGGTTGCCATTGTGTTCCTTATGGAAAATTGTGTGGGAATAGTGTTGGATGTGAATTTTGAACCATTGGAAACTTAGGTTTAAAAGTTCCAAATTTTGGTCAGTGGAAAACTCTGTGTTGGTAGTTGTTTTACATGGATATTTTAAAATAGCAAATGGTGTTGGAAAATTCTGAATCTTTCCAATCTTAAATTTCACATGCCAAGCTTGAAAATGGATAGATAATTTATGTCATTTCATTTTGTGAGATGAGAGTTATGATTTTCCAAAGTTTGGTGTCGAAATTGGACTTAATTCTGGAACAGTATGAACATTTGTGGAATTCTAGATTTTTCTAGTTATGGACAGTAGTGATCCATGTTTTTCCTATAAATAGGACTTAAAAATCTTTAAATAGGCTTTAGGATCACCTCATTTTGATTTTTTGGAATTAGTTATGATTTTTGGAAGTTCAGCAAAGAAACAGGATTTTCTTGGCCATGGCCAGAGGTTTTTGGCCGCAGCCCAAATGTTTCTGACCTATTTTTAGTCGCGGCCAGTGGATTTTTTGGGCCACAACCAACCACTAAAAATCAGCATTTTGCACTTCTGAAAGGTGGTTTTTGGTATAGTCTTTCCCAACCCTTTAGGCATATATTTGGGCTTCTAGTGGTCACCTAAAGGTCTTAAATGATAACCAACTTTAAGTATTTTGAAATAGAGTTTTGGACTAAAGAATAACTCTTCGTCCTTAATCATGATACTAGGATTTGATAATTGCCCTACCTGTGAGAAACCGGTGCCTGAGCAAGCGCGGAAAGACCAAGGTTGTGGCTTTTCTCTCATGTTGTGTATGATGCTTGGTATGCATAACTTATCATTGTGATCTTGTGAATGTGTTATCTGTCATAGGGCATTAAAGCATGAGCAGTCGTAGGGGGTGATGGTTATCACACCTACCCTTGCCATTGTATCTACCGTTGTAATTGCCGAGGTTGCGTTGTGGAATCGTGGATTCTTGTTTGAGAATATGCCATTGTGGCCTTGATGTGTTGTGAAATGTTTTATATGAAACCCAGCTGTGGTGAAATATATAATGTGGTGCAAAACAGTGTGACTACTTCAACGTGAGCAAACGTAAGGGTGATGCTCGTCATACCTTCCCTTGCCGCTGTAACTACCGTTGTAGTTACTATGTGTTGTGTTATGATTTACTTTCATGCTTTGTGGTTGTGCATACTATGAGTGATTTGTTACTACAGGGATTCCTTAGAATCTCACTTTCCCAAACAAATTTCAGACAGGGCTGGTGGTTTTAAAGAAAAGCAAGTGACGAAGGGCGGTTAAAGCTTCAGGCTAAATGTTTTATTTTTGGATTTTGGTTATCATTCTGGATAATTGTACATGATATTTTAGATTATAGAATAGTAATTGTGTAATCCCTTAGAATGGGAAACTAATTATAGGCATTTGTGCCCTATAAACCCTTTACTGATTAATAGAACCCAAGTGTGTCGGGAATTTGCATTGTACTCTAATATTTATGAATGAAATCATACTGTATAGGTCATTTGTGTATTTGAAATGTGAATATGAGACCATTTTTGAATAGGTTTTTGAAAAGTTTTGTGAACCCTGGTTTTGGGAAGTTTAATTTTACATAAGTCTCAAATTCCACATAATTATGTATTTACAAACTTAATCTCGGCCTTGGATGAGAAGGGGGTTATAGTTTCATCTTTGTTTTCACCTATGAAAACATATCCTTTTGATTGCTTGGAGTATCTTATAAAAATACACTTTTTCCCTTTAGGACCCAATTTTCCATACCTATGGTAATCATTATGGATGTACGCAGCCGACCCCTAAGGTCTTAAGATGTTTAAAGCTAGCTTGCGTTTTGTCCATACCTCATAGGGTGTAGAAGTAACTGATTTTGAGGGCACATGGTTAAGAATGAAGGCAGCCATCAGTAAAGCATCACCCCAATATGAAATTGGTAGATTTGCTTGAGTCATCATTGACCTAACCATGTATAGAAGAGTTCTATTTCTTCTTTCTGCAACTTCATTTTGTTGTGGAGTACCAGGGATGGTTAGTTGTCTAATTATCCCTTTTTCTTCACAGAACTCCTTAAATTGATTAAATAAGTATTCACAACCCCAATCACTAAGCAACGCTTTAATTTTACAGTGTGTTTGATTCTCTTCTTCATTCATGTATGGTTTAAAACACTCAAGAGCTTTAGACTTGTGTGAGATCAAATAGACATGACTATATCGTGAATAGACATCAATGAAGGTAATGAAACACCAAGCTCCATGCCTCGCCCTCACACTCATTAGGCCGCTTATATCAGAATGGATTAATTGCAACGGAATTTCAGTTCTAGTTCCCTTACCGAAAGGTTTCCTAGTTGCCTTACCAGCTAGACAATTCTCACATGAGGACATTTCCATATTCGAAATTTCACCTAGCAATGTAACCTAGTTTAATCATTATATTTTGGTTAATGTATCCTAGTCTAGCATGCCAGATATTCATATCAACAGTTATATTGGAAGAAATAACGAAACAATCATGCATATAAAAATCACCAACAATATCCATAACAAAGAGCTTTCTAGAAAGGAAAGCTAAACCATAAAAGGTCTTGTTGCTAAAAATGTCTGCAACTTTGCTATGAAAGTTTACATCAAACCCATAATCTAAAAGACAGTACTGAAACTAAATTTCGTCGGATGCCAGGTGCATGAAGAATATCATGTAGAATCAAAGTCTTCCCACTACGCAAAGCTAACTTACAAGTGCCAATTCCTTTGACTTCGATCTTTGCATGTTACCCACGTAAAGCCGTATTCCATGAAAAGTCATTGATCCCTCGTCACATGGTCTGTTAAGCCTGAGTCCAAAATTCAAGAAGAACAAACAGGTTCTATTAGAAAAGCAGTACTTAAAACAAAAGCAATGTGTGAATTCATAGAATTCACTAGTACCTTTTCACCATCATTTCGCTCGGTACAGTCCAATGCGAAGTGAACCATTTTTGTAGCATAACACTTGACCTTATTCAGGTCAACTTGCTTCTTGCCGCCCTTCTTTCCCTTCTTCTTGAATTGCTTCTGCCCTTTTTGAACTTAAAGGCATCCTTATTCTCTCTCTTCTTATACTGCTTGCCCTTTTTGAAATAGGGCTTTGCATTAGAAGGACCAGCATTTTTAGTTTAGAAGGCTTGTCCAGAAGCTTTATATGCCTCTAGGAGTTTATCCTTAAGCTCAAGATGTTTCATTATATCATTAAAAGTGACGATGTTGTTATTATGAGTCAATTTCAATTTCATATACTCCTAGCTAGAAGGAAGCAATCTGATCACAGCTTGAACTCACTGTTCATCAGTCAAGGTGTGTCCAGCTTCCTGAAGTTCTCTGATCATGTTAGACATCTCTCTTAGATGCTGCTTCATAGCAGTATTCTCTTTAAGCGTATAGTTGTCAAACTTAATTGTCAACCTTCTAAGCTTAGTGGTTGATATGCCACCAAACTTATCCTTGAGTGCTACCTACAGAGCCTAAGTAGTTTGGTATTCTCATATTGGCACATTAGGTCATTCTCCATAGTGCTCATCAAGGTGACTCTCGCAATGTTGTTCTTCTTTTTCCATGCTTGGTAAGCTTCCAAGTTTCTTCTGTACTGAGTAGTCGTCCCAGCTTCAGGTTCTACCAAAATAGTGGTTAGTGGCTCAATAGCCTCCTGTTCCTCCAAAATGTACAGCACCTTACGGTGTCAGATGTCCCAATTGTCTCCATTCAATTTCTCCCCCTTATTTAGCTTCTCAATGATGCCTTTCGTGGCCATTTGTCAATTTTGGAGCAACATTTTTCACATTTAGAAATGTTGTTCTCTTTGGGAGAACATAACCAAACAATTATATAGCACATCACGGTATACAATGTTTGTACTTATATCATTCTTGACTAGAAAATGATTTTATTACTAGATCCATGATTAGGAGAATACGTTTGTACCTCCCATCACACAAATACTAGCAACTTTATTATTTTCTATTAAAAACTTCATATAAGTACTTTAAATAAGTCATTAGCTTTTAGAAGTTTCACCTTCTAAAAGCTCCCATTTATCAGGGATACATGGTATTATAATGTACAATTAAAAAATAGCATTAACTAACAAACATAATTCATTACATAAAAAATACCATGTCAACACATAAAATATACTAATAACACATAGAGTCATATTCTCAATACAACCAACTTAAAAGAAAATAAGAACATTATACACCATTTAAATGTCAAAACAACAGTATTCAATGATGACTTTCCTTAGTTTCCTAAAAAATCTTCTCTTTTTCTTCATGAATCTTGTTGTTTTTGTCACAGCATCAACCCAAGAAACAATCATAGGAAAGGTTGCCCTTGCTCTTATAGTTGCACGATATTTCATCATTACACTCACATAGAACTTTGCACTCTTTTTGTCAGTTATGCTTTCTACATAGTTTGCTATGATTCAGTATATAATTTTTATATTCTTTATTCTAGCTATTTTGTTTGCATCAAGTTCTACTATCTTCAAAGCCATAGCAACAGAGTACAGTTGGTCGACTTCTTCTAAATTTTGAGATTCATCAGGACAGGAGGGTACAGACTTTGGTCTAGAATCAGAGTAGACCACTTGAGGTTCCTCTGGTATAGGCTCTAGAAAATCTTCCTCAGGGATAAGAAAGAGATCATCCTCGGGATGTTCCTTGAAAAATTCATTTTCTTCAGGATCCTCTTCTGGGTCATCCATATGAGCTTGATCATCCATAAACTCAATGCTCAATGGCCCATACTCATGTGTTTTAGTGATGTTAGAAGCCTCTGTCTTCATTTTCACCTAAATAAATAAATACGAGTCATTATAGTAATCTTAGGAATTTTTAAATGTATAAAAAACACTTAAATAAGCACTAAAGCCTCACAAATAGATCCTTAATTGCCACCAAAATAAACAAATAGCATATCACCATGAAGATCTAGAATTTAGAAATTTTTAGAAACAAACCACGTCTTAAACGGAGCTTCCACTCGCTTACACGTGCTCCAAGAAGGAAAAATCCTGGAAAAATGGAAAAACTGGTTGAATCTCACCCTCACTGGAGCGCATGTAAGACACGTGCCGCCCTGGAGATCTATGATTGGAGCACACATCACTGATCTGGACTCCACGAGTCTTCTGCAATCTAGTCATGCCCGCCACATGTCAAACTGGTCAGCCATGTGGCATTTCTGCCCCTTTTATACAACAACAACAACAACAAAGCCTTTATCCCACTAGGTGGGGTCGGCTACATGGATCGCACGACGCCATTGTACTCTGTCGAAAACCATATCCTTAGGTATATTATTAATCAAAAGGTCTCTCTCAATGACCTCATTTAGCGTTCGTTTCGGCCTTCCACGACCTCGTTATTTCTGCCCCTTTTATAATTTTTTTAAAAAAATTTGTTTTGGGTTTTTTTTGAAGATTGAAATGATGCCATTTTTAAGGTGCTGGAGGTTGTCTTCAACCTCCAGCCAGGTCAACTCAGACCCAGTTTCAGCATGTGTCAGGTCTGTTGACTCGATTCTTTCCCTTCTCCATAACTTCGCCGTCCGACGACCATTTTGCACGTTCTTGGTGTCGTTTTCTTTGTTTTTTCGAGCTCTACATAATGGAACCAATTTCAAAGCCTAAAACACTCATTTTCAGATGACCCAATTGAAATTTAAAGTTTTGTTTCTAGGTCGTTCCTTCGATTTCTTTCAACCTATAAGTTCTTTTGTTCCATGGCCTTATTATGTGTATTATGATGCTTCTAAGTATACTAATACTTAGAGAAAAAAGGCATAAACGTAAAGAACTAGGATTAATTGAAACTAAAAAAAAATGAAAAAACACAAAAAAATACTGATGAAAAAGGAAAAATAATATCCCATTTAAACACATGAACATAAACTAATCTCATACAGTAAAGAAACATATATTTGAGTGAGAATAGTAGGAATTCATATAATCATGAAATGATAGGATATCAATATTCTTCATATTTATGAACATAGTTTAACGTTTTTCACTCAAAACATATTCAGCAGAAGCAACATTCAGTCTGGGATAGATTAAAATAAATGCTCTGATACCATTATAGATTTTCGGGCATACTTGGAGTGTAATTTTGTACTCTCAAGATACCCACATGAACTGAATCACCCAGACTCCAGCTACAATACACAGCAAATGGCACTGAAGGAAGAAGAGAAAAATATGTCTGAAAGTTTTTCTCACAGTCTATTCTGTTTTCAGAAGAGCAGGTTTCTTTAATTATACAACCCACATATATGTTAACTATTCCCACTAAAATTGTTACGGAAAAATTGTTCCCTCCATTTCTTTCAAATATTTGGAAAATATTGCCAATAAATACCCTAGAATATTATCAACTAATGCCACATAAAATTGGGTATTTCATTTTGTCCCTAAGACCAATGGGTTTGGGCCTAATCCACCAAAGGTGGATCAAGCCCATTTCCCAACAAAATTGTTTAGGGGTAATTACTTATTCATGACTATTTAGCTGTTATTCTTACCAAATATCAGAGTTAATTCTTTTTCTTAGTTCCCAATTACATTTCAATTCTGATACGTGTTTCATACTTTCTTATTGACACATATTCATCAAGTGTAAATATTTTACAAACAGTTAACATAAATACACTTGAAGACTTCAATTCTTCATCTTTTTTTCCTTCTGATTCTTCTTTAAGTATTCTTCTCTGTTGTATTCGAGTACCTATATGGCTAGTGCATGATATTCTTGCCTTACATAGGCTCATGCTCACATAATGATATTTTGCATGCTCAATGTTTTGTGCAATATACTTATGGCCACAGTAAAAACAGAAACAACGTTTCATTCATTCATACATGTTTTACATAATCAAGCAAAGCAATACTGTAAATCAATATCCAGAAAACACATCAGATACATGCAAGTAAGTAAGTTTACTACCTTTTGGACTTGTGTCTTTCTTCTTGACCCATTGTTTTCCAACCCTTGAAGCTTCTTGGAAATTCTTCTATTCCTCTTCTTTCTTGGCTTCTCATGACCATAGATAAATACCACATTATTAGTGCCATGAAAAGTGAATTCTCAATGGGCTACATTATCCACATGAGCTTACTTTTACCCTTGGAGTTTATACAAATTATATTTGGCTCATTCTTTCTTAAATTCACATGGTAGTCAAAAGCTGCCAACATTTTAAACAAACTTTGAAAATTTATAACTAATTCTATAGAACTCCAATTAGGGTGGTTCAAATTTCTATGCAAAGATATTTGAGTCTATTTTATAAGAAAAATATTACTCATAGCCAATTTTAGCCACAGAATTCTAGACTTACGACTAAAGCCTCACTGCCTTAGAATTTATTCCAGATTCAATACCAAACTTCAAAAATTCATAATTCCTAGCGTACTAATCCAAATGGAACAAATGACATATCAAATTAAATATTGACAAGTCTAATTCAATCTAGAAAGTATCATGGCCATTGGACAAGCTTCTATTATCCAAAAACACAATATATTCTGACTGCCATGCAAGAAACCCTAATTGGCAGCAAATTCCACTTTTTGGATTTCAAATCCAATCTTTCTAAAATCATACCAACAACCTAATCTTACATAAATTTACCCAAGGAATCCATTGGAGACCTCAAAAATAGAAAAATCATTCTCCTTCTACCCACCCTGTTCTGACCAAAAATTAGGTCATAAGACAACAAATCACCAATTCACAATTTATTCACTATACTATGTTCGTATGCTTCTCAAACCTCATATAACCACATGTATATGAGCAAAGCATAATGAAACCCTAAATACACTATTTGGCCAAAATTAGGTCAGCACAAATAGCCCACAAAAACTAAACCAAACAAGACACCACATATGTCAAAATGATCTTCTTACTCACTTCTTGCTTTTTCTTGAGCTCTTTCTTTGATTCTCCAACTTTGGCTCTTACTAGAAGACTCAAAACACCTCCCCTTGAAATTATAAAACCATATAAATGAAGCTCTCATCAATGGGTACAATGTTTATGAAGAGACTTTGAGCTAGAAAGGTGATTATCATAGTGAAAGTCAAGGTAGAAGTCTTACCTTTGTTCTTGAACTTAAAGAGTACTCTTTCTCTTTCCTTTTTCTTTTTCCAAGCTTTCTCTCTCTTATTTTTGGTGTTTGGCCGACTTTTATGCAAATGAGAAGTGGTTGAGTTAATTGACTAAAAGTGGTTTAGTTAAGTTGAATTCTCTCTTTCCTTTACTCTTTCAACTTGGACGTCCATTTTGTTCGTACAAATGGGCAACTTTATTGACCAATTTCCTCTTAAAAAAGGAGGAAAAAGATTGACCAATTATCTCTCTTCCTTTTCTTTTATGCCTAACCACAATTTTTGACTTTCTTCCTTCTCTTTTCTTTTTGACTTGGCCAATTAGGAATTCTCTTGTCCCTTCTTGCTTCTTACTTCTTGCTTAACCGAATTTCTTCAATAGGTAGAAAAGAATGTTGACCACAAGCCTATTGGTATATAGACTCATGTTGACCAAAGTTTTCTATAAAAGTGCTTTGAAACTTTGACTAAGCTTTTCTTTCTTTCTTGGACGTTTTTGACCATGTGTGAGGAGAGAGTTGGTTTTCTTTTTAACCTTCATAATTACTCTTGCTTTTAAGAGCAAATCCTAGGCCTTAATTTTGTCTTCCAATTTTAACCTTAAGATCAAGGGGTAATTGTCTCTTTTGCCATTGATTATAGCAAAATTAATTCTTATGCCATTAATTCTTTCTAGGCACTTCTTCCTTTTTCCTTTGGATCTGAGTCAGGTTCAATGTCATTTTGACACACCTTAAAGGAATCAGGTACTTTCTTTCAACTAATTCACACCGAAATTCACATTCTATTCTGAGTATGGTTTCTAATAGTCATTCTATTTCTTATTTATTCCCAGGACTCTTACTAAAATAGGCTTAGTAGTCTACTTTATTCAGGTTTATTCTCTAGTTCCTAGTCCCAAAATTCTGAGTATTACAATATGTATAGGATTTAAAAATTTACTAAATCTACAATTGTTATACAATGCTAATTACTATTATGTCCTAACATTTCCCCCTAAACAAGAGGATGTAATTAACATCCCGAGTTTGTTCCTTAGCTTTTGAAAACAAGAGTATGTCAATGCCTTTGTTAAATAATCAACAACTTGGAGAGAAGATAGGATGTATCTTATATCAATACATTCAGTTAGGACCTAATCTCATATGAAATGAATGCCAATCTCAATGTGTTTAATCCTTGCATGTTGCAATGGATTTGCTGCCAAGGCTCTAGCACTCAAATTATCACACTAGATTATAGAAGGTTTTCGTAGGAATAAGCCAAGTTCAGTTAATAGTGAATTAAACCATTTAATTTCAGTAGCTCCATTCGCAAGAGATTGGTATTCTGATTCTGCACTCGATCTGGACACAACCTTTTACTTTCGGGAGGACCATGACCTTCTACTTTCAGGAGGACCATGAAACCAGCATTCCTCTAAGAAAGACACACATCCCAGCTATATATTTTCTATAATCAGTGTTTGTGTCCCAATCTACATCAGTAAAAGAAAATAATGCAGGGATAAAAAAGGTTTCAACAAAAGTTCATACCTATAAGCTCCCTCAAGATATTTCAGGATTCATTTAAGTGCTCAAAAATGAATTGTTCTAGGGTCAGATAGATATTAGCTTAGCTTGTTAACAGAGTATGCAATATCTGGATGTGTAGTGGTAAGATATTGAAGGGAACTTATAGCTTATCGATATAGAGTAGGATCAGCTAGAGGTTCACTATCAGTCAATGAAATTTGTCTTTCAGTTACCATGGGTGTAGGTACAGGGGCACATTCAAGCACATTTAACTTCTTTAGAAAATCAAGAGTGTATTTTTCATGACTTAAATAAATCCTAGACTCGTCTCTATAGATTTTAAGACCCAAAAATTAGTATAATGGCCTTTGATCTTTCAAAGAGATTAAACTATTTAACCTATCAACAACTTCTCTATGACACTCGTATTGTTCCCAGTGATCAAAATATTGTCTACATATATTAGAATAAACACAACAACCTTGTGCATTTGAAGCATGAACAAGGATATATCACTCTTCATATTTTGAAAACAGCACGATAGTAAAGTAAGTCATAATCTATCAAACCAAGCTTTGAGAGCTTGTTTCAAACCATAGAGAGCTTTAATTGCTTGATTTCCCACTTGCATGTCACTGCTATAGTTAGAACCACGTTGATTGTAGTTGGTTTAACCACTAGGATGAACATCTCACTATAATCAACTTCTAGGGTTTGTTGAAACCCTTTCGGAATTAGTTGAGCTTTATGCTTAAGAATTGCGCCATCCACCTTGAATTTCATTTTGAATATCCACTTACAATCAACCACTTTCTGCCCAATATTTGGTGCTAATTCCCATATCCGATTGCATTGAAGAGCATTGAATTTATCCTCCATAGCTCGTCACCAGTGATTGGATTGAAGGGCCTCCTTCACAGAAATTGGATCTGAGACACGACCTAGCGACTTCGGATCTTTACTAAGGACAACCCAACAATGTGTATTTAGGTTTAGAGATACCATCGAGTGAATATTAGTGGGTTGGTCTTGAGAAGCTGGATTACTTGAAGACATTGAAGATAGGCTTGAAGATCCTAATGGTGGGCTACTACCTACAGGTGACAACATAACTAGTCTATTTCATTATTAGAGTGATATTATGGAGTGTCCCGTAATTTTGTATGCGAGCTTTCTACTGGGGAAAGATAGAATTTTGCAAATAAGTCCAGGAGCTTGATGATAGAATATTTTGAATAATAAGAAGAATTGCAGGACAAAACTCTTCAACTTTTTGACATTGATGTAAGAATCCCGTGGCAAAAGGAAACTTGGAAGAGTTAAACACAACATAGCGAGAGATAAAAAATTTACTAGAGAAGCTCAAGCACCTATATCCCTTTTACTGCTATGTAACACCCAGAAATACACATAGCTAACTATGATACTAAAATTTGTGCTCATTGTATGGTTTTAATCATGGATAACAAGCCTATCCAAAAGGTTAGAAGGATGCATAAACAGGTTCTATTTTAATGAGATGAAACAGGGGTGTCGTTCCATGAAGAACTAGAGTTGGCAATTGATTTATTAGATAAACAGCCATGTTGAATGCTTCTACCCAATAAAATAGAGGCATATAAGCTTGAGTTAACAGTGTAAGGCCCATTTCAATAATGTAGCGATGCTTTCTTTCAGCTTGTCCATTTTGAGCTGAAGTGTATGGGCATATAAATCTGAGATTAATACCAGTTTCTTGACAGATAGGAATAAATGGTTTATATTCATAACCATTATCACATTGTATGGCTTTGATTCTGGTGTTTAATTAATTTTCAACTAAGGCACAAAAATGTTTGAATGCATTAACAACCTCTCCTTTATATTTTAATGGATACAGCCAAGTATAATAGCTATAGTCATCCAAAAAATGAATATAGTATCAATAATCACCTAATGATTGTGTTAGGGAAGGTCCCCATAAATAAGTGTGAATAAGTTCAAGAGGACGAGAGGCATGTGAACTTGAAGAAGAAAAAGGAAGCAATTTTGATTTGTCATATTGACAAGCTTCACATACATAATGATTATTGATAGGAAAATTTAAGTGACATTTATTCATCACTTGCTTCAAGATTCTATTACTAGGATGTCCTAACATATAATGCATTCTAAGAAAATCAATGTCACTTGTAGAAGTGAAAGATTGATCAACATGAGCTTGAAGCAGCAGTCTTGAGTTACTGCTCATCGGATACAGACTGTACCTTGGTGTCCCTTATAGAAGAAGCTTTCCTATCTTTTGATCCTTCACAACACACCCATCATTAGTAAATATAACATCAACTTGATTATCTACAACCAACCTATTCACACTCACAAGACTCTTAGTGGCAGAGGGCACTATAAGAACATCTTTAAGAAGAAAACTAGATTGAGAACAGAGTATAATAGCAAAACCAACAGCTTTAATTTGACTTTTCTGTCCAGTAGAAGTTAGTAAATGGGACTTACTTATTGGTATAGCTTGCCCAAGTTGCTGTTCAGGATAAGGTGTAAGATGATAATTGGCTCCATTGTCCATATAATAATTGGGACAGGAAACTGAGTATGGAGAAGCATATAGTGCCTAGGGAGTCAACTTAAATGGTTAAATTCATGATCAAGACACCGGTAGCAATTTTCCACCACATGCCCAAGACATTGACAATAATGACAATATGGATATCTACTATCATGATGAGATCCACGAAATTGACCACCTCTCATGTTGCCAGAAGAATGCCAGTTACCACAAGAAGAGCCACTGTAGTAGTCAGCATGAGCATTATTGAGCTAAGAAATATTCGCCAAAGGATTCAGAGAGAGAGTGGAGAAATGATTCAACTGTTGTAGACACGTTTCAAACGTAAGAAGAGAAGCTTGAACAACAACCTATGTGAGACCCAGTTGATCAGCAAGCTTAACAATAATGGCATTCTAATATGCGTCTAAGCCATTAAGAGTATGGAGAATAAGTTCATCTGGATTGAGGGGAGCTCCAACAAGAGCAAGCTTGTTAGAGATTTTTTATTTTCTCAAGATAGTCTTCCATCTTGAGACAATTTTTGCGAGTTTGATGTAGCTAACTTCCGATAACCATAACTAGGGCCTTACTAGATGCACTGTCAAGTTCTGAGTACCATTCCATATATTAGTAGCAATGAAGAAGCAATGCTCCACATCTTGAGTCATAGTGTTTCAGAGGTAGCCTACAAGCATCTAATCAACAGAGTATGAAGCTTGAAATTCTAGGTTGGGAATAGGGGCTCTTGAAGCATCAGCACCCGAACGAGGTAGAGCACTGGACAAGCCATTGATGTGAGATCAAGTTGATTACCTTTAATCAAAGGCAAAACAATAGACTCACAAACGAGGAAATTGTTAGTGTCAAGGTTTCACCCAAGAGGGGTGAATTGTGTGATTAACAAAATTTAATAATTAAAACTAAAATGCCTAGTTAAATAGATAAGAGTTGAAGAAATATCATTGAAGTGTGCAACAGGGTTTATTCTGGTTCAATCTCAACAACATAGTGTGTTTTGAATTTTCTGAGACGATGATTTTGATTTCTAGAAATATCACTTGAGTGTGTCTGCTAATCATTTGAAGTCATTCTCAATCACTCGAGTATTGTTTTCAGACACTAGAGTGATCCTGCATTCTTATAAACAAACTTGGCAGTATTAGTTTTAGAGACTAAGCATCACTCGAGTGCTCAAAATCAATCACTAGAGTGTTCTTATGACAATTTGAAAAGTTTAGGAAATCACTACCTAGTGTTTATCACTTTCAAGTCACTTGCACATTTTTGCAAGTGATCATAGATTACTCAAGTGATTTTCCAATTCACTTGAGTGATATTCTTTCAAGATCACATCTGTAACACCCCAAATTTTGATTAAGGCTTAATGATAATTATTGAGGATAATTATTGGATTAAAGTTGAATTAATGTATATTGATGACAATATTATTTAATATGTCATAATTGTTGGAAAATTGAAAGAATGGAATTATTGGCATAAGTTGGTAATTAATGGGAAAAGTAATTACTAGCTAAGAGAGAAATGAGAAGTGGGATTAAAATGACTAATGGAGAGATTAGAGAAGCTAATGGGTGCTTATTGTGTGAGAGCCAATGAGGAGTGGACACATGGCAAGCCCACATGTGAAGAGATTGGGAGAAAAGTCAAATAAGATTAAACAAAGCATTTCTCTCTCCTCTCTTCCCTCTTGTGCGCAGGAAAATCTGAAGTGGAGGGAGTATAATCATTCTTCTTTCATCTCACACTCCACTCCATCTCTCTCTCTCTCGTCCTCTCACTCTTCCCTCTCCATTTCTGTCGCCATTTTTGCAGCAAAGAGGAAGAGGAAAAGCTTGCAAAAAGGTAAGGAAAATGGCTTCTATTGCTCAAACTTCCTTCTTTAATATTGATCCTTGAATGAAGAGCTTCATTTTGATGGTTGTAATGTGTTCATTGGTGTTAGTTTGTGACCTCAAGAGATTGTGAAAGTTGAAGAATCAAGAAATCTCTTTGGCAAAGTGAAAGAGGTGAGTGTTATCTCCCTTTTGATATATATATTGTGGATGTTGGTGAGCATTGATTTTTCTGGAAATTTATGCCCTATTTTCGAAAATTAGGGTCTTAGTGAGTTTGGCATGTTGTGATAATGGAAATGGTGTATTATGATGTCTTTTGGACAAATGGATTGGTTTGAATCATTAAAAGTAAAGTTTGGGATCTTTGTGTTGGTTTTGGTGTATTGGTCAAAACAGGGCATGTGGTTAGAGTATGAATTTGGTCATTTTGAGGTTACCATTGTGTTCCTTGGGGAAAATTGTATGGGAATAAGCTTGGTTAATGATTTTGGAGTCACTGAACACTTTGGTAGAAAAGTTGGAAAATGCTGTCAATGTGAACTCTGTCTGGACAGTTTATTTGTGTGGACGTTTTGAGTGACCAAATGATTTCAGAAAATTGTGAAACTTTCCAGTCTTAAAGTTCACATCCCAAGCTTCAAATGGACATATATTTTATGTCATTTCGTTTGGTATTCTGAGAGTTATGCTTTGCCAAAGTTTGGTGCAAAAAACAGAACTCTGTTTTGGAGTAATGTTGGGTTTTGGGTGATTCTGTATTTTTGTGATGATTTTAAGTTATAAGCCATATTTTTCCTTGAAAGAGGACTCAAATACCTTTCTTTTGGCTTTGGAATCACTCCGTTTCGAATTTTCTAGAATTAGTTATGGTTTTTCGAAGTTCAGCCCAGAGTCAGGAAATCTCTGGGCCGCGGCCCAAGAGTGGCGGACCGCGGCCCAAGCCTTTCTGACCTGTTTTGGGCCGCGGCCCAAGAGTGGTGGGCCGCAGCCCAAGACCTTCTGCCCATATTTGGCCCGCAGCCCAAGGAAGGGTGGGCCGCGGCCCAACCCTGTATTCCAGCACTTAGTGTTTTCGAAAAGAGATCTTCACCCTATTGTTTCCCAACCTTTTAGGGGTTTTATTAGAGGCATTTGTGGCTTCTTAAGGGTCATTATTGATAACCAAATCTAAGTGTTGAAGAGTTAATTGAGTATTGGAATAGAGAATAATGTTTCATCCTTAATTATGACTTTAGGATTTGATATCTGCCCGGAGCATAGAAGGCTTGTGCCTGCTCAAGGAAGGAAAGACAAAGGTAGTGACACTTTATCCTATATCATGTGTATTGCATTGCTTGTTTGCATTAGTCATTGATTGTAGTGAAAGTGAAGAGGACGTGGCGAAAGCCCGGACTCGATTACAGTGAAAGTGAAGGGGACGTGGCGAAAGCCCGGACTCGATTACAGTGAAAGTGAAGGGGACGTGGCGAAAGCCCGGACTCGAATATTGATAAAGTGATGGGGCGTGGCATAAGCCCGACCTCGAATGTAATGAAGGGAACGTGGCGAAAGCCCGGTCTCGAATATTGATTGCTGCATTGTGATATATGTGACTTGTTTTGTATATATGCATCATATAAATAAACTATTGCTACTGGGATTCTCTAGAATCTCATTCTTTCCAAATAACATTTTTAGACAGGGCAAGTGGATCGAAAAGCAAGCAAGTGGCAAAGGACGATTAGGACTGCCAGCGGTAGTCTTAGTTAAATATTTTGGTTTCATATCGAATTGGTTATCATTTTGGATTATTGTAAATATATTGAATAGAATTGTAGTGGTATAGTTTTGTGTAATCCCCGGCATGGATACTGAGATGGGCAATAATGCCTTGTATAAACCATTGGATTAATATTATTATCCCGGGTGAACGTCGGGAATTGTGCTTACTCTGATATTGTACATGTAACAGACCAAACAGGCCGTTTGTGTAATGAATGAAATGAATGGAAATCCATTTGTACAAGTGTTTTAAAAAGTTTTTAATTGTTCCGGATTTCTCATTCGATTATTAAATGTGCTTAAACGTTAATCCCGGCCTGATTATCGAAGGGGGTTACATTTGTGGTATCAGAGCCATGTTCCTGGCATTTGTAGGAATTGCTAGGATAGTTGCCCTAGTTATTTGCCTGAGTGTTAAGTGATTGTTGATAGTTGTTGTATACACATGAATATTCCTGTTATTGATAGGTATATAAGAGTTTAAGGAATATGTGTATACTTCTGTGGTGATTTCTGACTGGGTGAATCATTGTAGACTGAAGAGAACAATGGCTCGCCCTAGAAATAGACAACCGGATCCGGAGGTGGAAGAGCTCAATGATAATCCTCCTGATCCGATGCAAGAGATGATGACATTGATAAGAGAGCAAAGAGACATGATCCGTGAGCTAAGGGAAGAGCTCAGGGAAGAAAGAGCTAAGAGAAATGAGGAAAGGTTCCAGTCTACTCATGCAGAGACTAGAGAAGAGACCCTACCAGAAGAGACAGCTGAGGGATCGCATAGACCTCCAGAGTCCCCACCTCATATTGAGCATAATCAAGGGTCACATGGGGTGTCGGCTCAGAATGATGGAGACCTTAATTCTTGGGTGTCCAAATTCTGCAAACACATGCCTCCTATGTTTAAAGGAATATTTGACCCTCAAGCATCGGAGGATTGGTTGATGAGGCTAGAGAAGATCTTCGAGGTGCTTGAGTGCCCATCCGAGGTGAAAGCAAAGCTAGCTATCTACAAGCTAGAAGGAGATGCAGACCGATGGTGGCGAAACATTGCCATGACCATGCAGGCTCGGAATGTGCAAGTGACTTGGGAAGTGTTTCAAAGAGAGTTCAATGACAAATTCTTCCCTAAGTCTGTGAGAATAGAGAAAGAGTCAGAGTTTCTAAAGATAAAGCAAGGGGACGATGAGACCTTTGACGAGTACTTGTCTCGGTTTGTTCGTTTATCCCGGTATTCCTCCTACCTCCGGTACAAAGATGATGAGGAGTGGAGCTCTGACATGCTAATCCGGGGTTTGAGGAGGGAGTTGAAGAAAAGATTGGCCGCCCGGCAGTTTGACAAGTTCAACAAAGCGGTGGAAGAGTGCCGGATCACCGAGAACAATTTGAGAGATATTAACCCAAGTAAGGGTGGTGGTCGCGGTGACATTAGTAAGGGAAGTTCATCCCAGAAACGTAAAGACCAAGGGTTCTCATCCAAGGACGGTAGTAAGAAACCGTACCAAGGTGGAGATCGTGGGAATCAGGGACAATTACCACAGTGGGTATGCCCCCGGTGCAATAGAGCACATGCTAATAGAAATTGTGAAGGGCAATGGGTGTGCTTCCTCTGCAAGCAGCCCGGACATATGGCCAAAGATTGCAAAGGGCGACCGGTAGAGTCAAGGCCCAAGAATCAAGCGAGAGTGTTCGCAATGACCCATGAAGAGGCAAGGAAATCCCCCGAATTGATCCAAGGTATTATTCTTCTCAATGGTAGTGTATTGCAAATTTTGATTGATTCGGGTGCTAGTCATTAGTTTATAGTCTATGATTGTGTAAAGTGCCTAGGATTGTATGTTCATAGATTGCCAATTGATATTGTTGTGTCAACACCTATGGGTGTTAAGTCTGTGACGGCGAAAGCTTGTCTAAATAGTATTATAACTATGGAAGGGTTGGAGTCTACCCGTTGATTGGATTTATTTACCTCTGCACCAAATAGAGGGTATTCTAGGCATTGATTGGTGGACGGCGGATTGCCTCCAGAAAGGGAAGTAGAATTTCCAATGGAAATGGTGCTTGGAGCTGGTTCGATATCCAAAGCCTTACATAGAATGGCCTTATGAAAAGGCGGAATTAAAGAAACGAATTGAAGAGTTGTTCGAGAAGGGACTCATTCGAGTCATTATGTTACCATGGGAAGCTCCAGTATTGTTTGTGAAAAGAAGGACAGAGAATGGGAAGAGTGAATGGCTTCTGAATTCTTAATACAATGAGACCTTCATCTAGAGACAACCAATTGGGAAGCGCTATCTACGGAGAATTCAAATTGGAAAGGGCTACCTGCGGAGAATTCTGATAGGAAAGGGCTACCTACGGAGAGTTCTGATCGGAGAGAGCTACCTAGGGGAAGTCTGAACGCAAAGGGCTACCTACGAAGAGTACCATACCGTAGTGTGAAGCCACCGTGATGACAAACCCTAGTGTGGAACTGCCGTGATGACAAACCCTAGAGTGCAGCCACCTTGACGATGAACCGTAGACTGCAGTCGCCATGATGTTGACTCATAGACTAGTGTTACAGAAAGGTTGGCTCTTAGTGATGGTGCATTGTAATAAATCCCACAATGGATGGGTTTTCTTGAGATAAGAAGTCATACGGCTTGGAATGATTCGAATGGAATTGGGCCAAAGTCTGGCACGAACAAATAGAGATTGTGAATATTGTTAGTGGTAATGGGAGATTCCTTTGGGACTCCTATTAAATTAATTTAACATTGTTAAAGCATAGATAAAGAGATAGAAGCCTAAACGAAGTGAATGTGATGAGTTGGAGAACTGTAATGAATAGAAGCTCGAGGAAGTGTAACTGATAGAGTGTTCATGTCGACGTGAGCCGTTGTAGGGTTTGACGTTGGTCATCTCTACCATCGGCCGTTGATGTACCGTATGGAATGTAAAGACCATAAAGTAATGTGTAAATGTGACCACGCCAAGCGCACCGCTACTGGCTGACCCTGTTGAGGGATACGGGTGGGGTGTAGGCAGGGTGGGCACCGCCACTGGCTGATAGAGCTGGGAATCAGGGCCGGCCCTTGACGGGCCAGGGCCTAACAGGGCCGGCCCTAAAGGGCTCGGGGTCAGGAAAATTGCAGTTTTTCAAAGCCCGGCCCGAGAGCATCAGGGCCAGGGCCGGCCCGCAGGGCCCGGAAGTCCTTTTCACAATATTTAGCTATTTTTCCTACGTATTTTCCCCAGAGAGATATAATTAGTAAATAACAACGATTAAAGTTCTAATTTAATACATAAATGTTGTCAACATTAAGATTTAAATAACACATCTCTTGCAACAAACAAACACAGTTACTAATGTATAATCAAAGGTAAAATCATGTCCATAAATAACTCACACTAAAGTTAAAGTATAAAAAGGCAAGAAGCTAAATACTCTAACATTTAAGCAACATGAGTATGACGACTATCATTTTCACCTTCTTCGCCACTATCATCAATTTCAAGGACATTTGATTGTGTTTCACTTTGGGTAGTAAGTTCAAGTAGTCAAATAATCACAACCTCCATCAAAAATCATGCTCTATCACGGAGAACAGTATATAATATGATTTTATTCTAAATAGGCAGAACAATATACTCAAAAATCACAATATGATTCAATTAGACAAAACAATATACTCAAAAATCATACTCTATATAATATGAGGACAGAGTGACATATAGATCAATAAGGCAATTCAAGAATGTAACATGGTTCCCTTTCCAAGCAAAAAAAATAAAAGATAAACGGGCCTAAAGGGCCGGCCCGAGGCCCTCCAGGGCCGGCCCTTTTAAGCCCGAGGCCCTACAGGGCCGGCCCTTTTAGGCCCGACTTCCTTTTCAGGCTACAATTTACAAGCCCGGCCCTTGAAGGGCCAGGGCCTAAAAGGGCCGGCCCGACGGGCTCGGCCCGTTTTCCCGGCTCTACTGGCTGACCCTGTTGAGGGATACGGGTGGGGTGCGATAATGAAAGTATACGCCATGCCAAGTGCACTGCCATCGGCTGAGCCCTTGGAGGGGGTATACGGGTGGAGTGTAGGCAGGGTGGACTGTGATAGAAGGGTACTTCGGATAGAAGAGATTGAGATTCCGGAGAGGCTCGATATTGTTATTGAAACCCAAGGGTCCCGATTACCACTAGTGGAGTCATTGGTGGGTGTACGGGTGAGGGTAATGATGGGAAAGTGAATATAGGGTAAGCGAAAGCAAAGTGGGAAACAATGAAAGTTAAGATTTGCGATTACAGCGGAAGCTGTCGATTGTGCGTAGTGAATCTATAGTACTTTGAGTGATCCCCAGAAGGGGGAAAGTGACATAATGACTAGATGGAAAAGGCTTAAAGCCGTAACAAATGAGTATAGTTCGTATCATAGTAATCGAGTGAGGTGAAGACCTCTAAGGATTGAAATCGGAAATCACGTGCTCGTGGGGGTATCTCCGAGTACAAGAAATGATAAAGTGATTGAGAAACAGAAATTGAACCATGGAGTATTGGTCTGTTGAGATTCTTAAGTGAATCGGACCTATAGCGTATTATTGATACAAATGGTTTGAAAGGATTATCCTAATGGGAAGCAAATCGAGGAACGAAAGCCGTTATGAAGAGGTGTCCAGAGTTTATGACCTAAGTGGTGTACCAAATTTCGAGGACGAAATTTATTGAACGGGGGGAGAATTGTAACACCCCAAATTTTGATTAAGGCTTAATGATAATTATTGAGGATAATTATTGGATTAAAGTTGAATTAATGTATATTGATGACAATATTATTTAATATGTCATAATTGTTGGAAAATTGAAAGAATGGAATTATTGGCATAAGTTGGTAATTAATGGGAAAAGTAATTACTAGCTAAGAGAGAAATGAGAAGTGGGATTAAAATGACTAATGGAGAGATTAGAGAAGCTAATGGGTGCTTATTGTGTGAGAGCCAATGAGGAGTGGACACATGGCAAGCCCACATGTGAAGAGATTGGGAGAAAAGTCAAATAAGATTAAACAAAGCATTTCTCTCTCCTCTCTTCCCTCTTGTGCGCAGGAAAATCTGAAGTGGAGGGAGTATAATCATTCTTCTTTCATCTCACACTCCACTCCATCTCTCTCTCTCTCGTCCTCTCACTCTTCCCTCTCCATTTCTGTCGCCATTTTTGCAGCAAAGAGGAAGAGGAAAAGCTTGCAAAAAGGTAAGGAAAATGGCTTCTATTGCTCAAACTTCCTTCTTTAATATTGATCCTTGAATGAAGAGCTTCATTTTGATGGTTGTAATGTGTTCATTGGTGTTAGTTTGTGACCTCAAGAGATTGTGAAAGTTGAAGAATCAAGAAATCTCTTTGGCAAAGTGAAAGAGGTGAGTGTTATCTCCCTTTTGATATATATATTGTGGATGTTGGTGAGCATTGATTTTTCTGGAAATTTATGCCCTATTTTCGAAAATTAGGGTCTTAGTGAGTTTGGCATGTTGTGATAATGGAAATGGTGTATTATGATGTCTTTTGGACAAATGGATTGGTTTGAATCATTAAAAGTAAAGTTTGGGATCTTTGTGTTGGTTTTGGTGTATTGGTCAAAACAGGGCATGTGGTTAGAGTATGAATTTGGTCATTTTGAGGTTACCATTGTGTTCCTTGGGGAAAATTGTATGGGAATAAGCTTGGTTAATGATTTTGGAGTCACTGAACACTTTGGTAGAAAAGTTGGAAAATGCTGTCAATGTGAACTCTGTCTGGACAGTTTATTTGTGTGGACGTTTTGAGTGACCAAATGATTTCAGAAAATTGTGAAACTTTCCAGTCTTAAAGTTCACATCCCAAGCTTCAAATGGACATATATTTTATGTCATTTCGTTTGGTATTCTGAGAGTTATGCTTTGCCAAAGTTTGGTGCAAAAAACAGAACTCTGTTTTGGAGTAATGTTGGGTTTTGGGTGATTCTGTATTTTTGTGATGATTTTAAGTTATAAGCCATATTTTTCCTTGAAAGAGGACTCAAATACCTTTCTTTTGGCTTTGGAATCACTCCGTTTCGAATTTTCTAGAATTAGTTATGGTTTTTCGAAGTTCAGCCCAGAGTCAGGAAATCTCTGGGCCGCGGCCCAAGAGTGGCGGACCGCGGCCCAAGCCTTTCTGACCTGTTTTGGGCCGCGGCCCAAGAGTGGTGGGCCGCAGCCCAAGACCTTCTGCCCATATTTGGCCCGCAGCCCAAGGAAGGGTGGGCCGCGGCCCAACCCTGTATTCCAGCACTTAGTGTTTTCGAAAAGAGATCTTCACCCTATTGTTTCCCAACCTTTTAGGGGTTTTATTAGAGGCATTTGTGGCTTCTTAAGGGTCATTATTGATAACCAAATCTAAGTGTTGAAGAGTTAATTGAGTATTGGAATAGAGAATAATGTTTCATCCTTAATTATGACTTTAGGATTTGATATCTGCCCGGAGCATAGAAGGCTTGTGCCTGCTCAAGGAAGGAAAGACAAAGGTAGTGACACTTTATCCTATATCATGTGTATTGCATTGCTTGTTTGCATTAGTCATTGATTGTAGTGAAAGTGAAGAGGACGTGGCGAAAGCCCGGACTCGATTACAGTGAAAGTGAAGGGGACGTGGCGAAAGCCCGGACTCGATTACAGTGAAAGTGAAGGGGACGTGGCGAAAGCCCGGACTCGAATATTGATAAAGTGATGGGGCGTGGCGTAAGCCCGACCTCGAATGTAATGAAGGGAACGTGGCGAAAGCCCGGTCTCGAATATTGATTGCTGCATTGTGATATATGTGACTTGTTTTGTATATATGCATCATATAAATAAACTATTGCTACTGGGATTCTCTAGAATCTCATTCTTTCCAAATAACATTTTTAGACAGGGCAAGTGGATCGAAAAGCAAGCAAGTGGCAAAGGACGATTAGGACTGCCAGCGGTAGTCTTAGTTAAATATTTTGGTTTCATATCGAATTGGTTATCATTTTGGATTATTGTAAATATATTGAATAGAATTGTAGTGGTATAGTTTTGTGTAATCCCCGGCATGGATACTGAGATGGGCAATAATGCCTTGTATAAACCATTGGATTAATATTATTATCCCGGGTGAACGTCGGGAATTGTGCTTACTCTGATATTGTACATGTAACAGACCAAACAGGCCGTTTGTGTAATGAATGAAATGAATGGAAATCCATTTGTACAAGTGTTTTAAAAAGTTTTTAATTGTTCCGGATTTCTCATTCGATTATTAAATGTGCTTAAACGTTAATCCCGGCCTGATTATCGAAGGGGGTTACACATCACTTCAAGTGATTTGAGATTGATTTTAAAAAACATAAACAAGTGCTATCACCTGAGTTGTCTCCTAGTTCACTTGAGAGTTCTTTCATGAAGTCTACATCACTCGAGTGATCTGACTTTCATTGTATATCACTCAAGTGATCTGTCTCTCAACACATATCACTCGAATAATCAGCTTCTGGTTATATATCACTCGAGTGCTTATCCTCACCACTCAAGTGATCTATGTTATCATATCACCTTTACTTGTAATATTCACTAGAATGCTTACCAATCACTCAAGTGATCTATTACCTCTGTGTATTCTCCTTGATGTCTTCTAGAGTCACCTGTAATTGTTGTTATTACTCGAGTGCTCACCAATTGCTCAAGTGATCTGCTATAGAGAACCTTTTACAATGCTGGTTTGCTATGAAGAGACTTGAAGTTTTATAAGAGTGAGTCCTTATCACTTGAGTGATTCAGCAGATTACTCGAGTAATCTTCCATTGATGACTTATTTCACTATCAAACTTAAGTATTTCACCATGGAATTCACTCTTATTCTTTTTAATGGATTTAATCATTACTTAAGACGAATAAATCAAGGTTTGTTATCATCAAAACATTATGAAAACCAACAGAAATTGCTTCGATCCAACTTGATCGAAGTCGTTTGACTAGACGAGCTAAACAGAGCAGAGGCCTTCGTAGTTGAAGACAACCTAGAATCAGAGGTAGGAGACGGTCCATATAATGACGATGGAGTATGATAGCAAGATAGAAAATATAGAGAAATAGGGTTTATGATTAGTATCCTGAAGCACAATAATGAGGTGCTCATGTCTATTGTATTTATTGAGGCTTTCCTCACAATAGGACAAATATTACAGTTCGTAAAATGTCATAACAGATCCTATGGTATCATTTATACGATTTACAAATCTACCAAATCTGTAGTTGTTATATGAATCCGGATTCTCTCCCATACTTTTCCCCTCCCTTGCGCTTCCCTTACTCAAAACAGCATCGTTTTGGGTTCAAAAAATAGGGGGTTGGGTCCTTTTAAAAAAAATGTTGCATCCTGAAGTATTTTTTTAGTAACACCCAATATCATAAAATAATTTGTAAGTGGCACTCAGTATCTTAAAATAATTTTTATTACACTGATCACTCTCAAATATTTTTTCAGTAGTAACTATTGTCTAACAAACTACATTCTAAAGTATTTTTTTAGTAACATCCAGTATGATAATTTTTTTTAACTCATTCAGCATCTTAAATAATTTTTTCAATAATACCCAATATCTTAAAATAATTATTTTTTGCATCTAATCCCCTGAAATATTTTTTTATCACCACTCTGTATTTTAAGTTTAGACTATTCATTGCAATTAGAAAAATATTTTACCATACTGAATGTAGAAAACATTATTTCATGATACTGGGTGGTAATGAAAAAATACTTTGGGATGCTGCATATATATATATATATATATATATTTTTAAAAGGACCCAACCCCCTGTTTTTTGACCCAAAACGGCGCTGTTTTAAGTAAGGGAGGCGCAAGGAAGAGGAAGAGTATGGGAGAGAATCCGGGATTCGTTGTTATACAATGGTAATTACTATTTTGTCCTAATATTCTTGAACCAAAGAACAAGATAGCAAGTGATGCTGAGAAAAGAATCAGAAAATTGCTGGGTTGAAAATGTGGTTTTAAATCCTTTCATCAGTCTATCTTTGGAGTGCAGGTGACTCGAACAGATAGACGTTCCTATATTCATGACGCGCCGCAAATTTTGTTCCTTTTATGTGTATAATTTTTTTCCAAAAAAAAACTCTTGACATCATATTTTTGTATATTTGTCCTTTTGTTAAATATAAAGGCAAGAACAAAACTTGAAAAATATTTGCCACTTTTGATATGATTTTACTTGGGGTCATTAGGGAACTGAAAAGGGAATAGTTACTTTTTTCAAAAAAAACACGCATGTATCTTGAGCTATTTTTAGCCGCAAATATTTATTTGCAAATGTCGTATGATTTATTTTTCTTTTTTGAATACAAAGGCAACACTTGAGGTTTACAAAGACCTATAAATAAGTGATACATACGAATCCTGCAGTGACCAAACTCACCATATTTCAAAACCAAAATGAAATTTCTAGTAGAGCCAGGAGTGAAAATAGTAAGAAACAATTATTTGTTTCTATTAATGAGATCAGATTGTACCAAACTCACCATATTTTTGTTACTGGAGTCTAAATTGGCCTTATATCAAGGATCATGTCTATTTCTCTAATAAATATTTTATTCAATGACAAAACCTGTTACTTGTATCTTTTTTTAGCCATCCTATTACTTGAATCTAAATCTAACTATCTTCTCAATATCTTTTTAAAAAAAAAAAAAATTGGAGATGCAATTCTCATTGTATTTTTTAGTAACCTAGTAGTTTGTAACATTAACAGATACAGAAGTTTAATTATATATTGAATATCAGCCTTTTCTATAGATGATAGATGATTAATAAGATGCTATTTATCAAACATATTATAGATATGATATGACATGATCAAGATCTCCATTATATCGTTTCAAAGAAAAAATGTTTATTTTTATTACAAGTTTTTTTTATTTTGTAATATATGTGAGTAAAATAGCATTTTTAATATTATTAACAGACCTAAAACAAAATATGCCAAATCATGTTCATCCAGTTTATTAGATAAATTTGAATTTTATTTTTAACCTAAAGATACATTTGAACTTCAAAGTTACATAAACTTAATTAATATATAAAATTATATACGAACTGGCAAAAAGATTAATCTTGACAGAAAAGAAAACTATATATATATATATATATATATATATATATATTTTAATAACAATACAAATTTAAGCTTGGATACAGATACTAAGGGCTATAGGGTCGCTATATCAAAATAAAACTACATTATATATAGAGCAATCAACTTAGACGCTTCAGTGTTCAGTCTCATCATTCTCTCCCAACGTACGGTCTCATCAATCTCTCCCAAAAGACGGACCGATCAATCTCTCCCAACGTCCTATCGTACGGTCTCATCAATCTCTCTCATCTCATCGATCTTTCCCAACGTCCTGTCGAACTCATGAGGCATTCGAAGGAAGCAAAACTCACCTCCTCACATGGAGGTTTGCCTTTTATCCCTCTCCACATTGTTGAAGAAATTTTGGTCAGCCTAAACGCGGAAACCCTATTTCAATGTGCCTTTGTTTGTAGAGATTGGAATGATCTTATTACTAGTTCTGATTTTATATACCGCAGCTCAAAGCGAAATTATGATTCTACAAACCAAATCCTCCTTATTAAAGTTTGTAGATGCAAAAAAAGTCATGCAAATTATGTAGGACGATATATTTATTTTCCATATTGCCATATAACATATTCACTGTATTGGGATAAGGATCAATTCGATTTGTTTAGCTCAATAGAGAGTCCTACCATTGATGATTTTAAAGACACTGAAATTATAGGTGTAAGCAATGGGTTAGTATGTCTTACCAAAAGATCATCTTTCAAATTCATCCTTTGGAACCCTACTATTCAAAAATATTCATGGCTTCCCTCCATGATAACTTGGGTTGAAAAATCATGCAGGGCAGGGTTTGGTTTTGATAGTAGAAGCAATGACTTTAAAATTGTAAACTTTGTTACTAGTTACGGTAATCATCATCATCATATTGACTCGGCTTGGGTTTTTTCATACGTCACATGGTCATGGAAATGTGTCAATAGTATCCCTACCCCTTCATGTGAGGTTTGCAGTGTGCCTGTATGTTTCAATGGTGTGCTTCATTGGATTGGCAGAATTGGGACAGGAAATGATTTTATTCTTACATTTGATTTGACGCATGAAGTGCTAGGACAAATACCCCTTCCAGGATCTCTTAGCTCAGATCACGATGGTACAAGTGATATCGTAACAACAGGAGACTCGCTAGCTGTGGTCCAAATGAGGGAGTTATTTGACCAAGAAACGAATGAAATACGTTATGTTCTCTCTGCATGGAATATGAAAGAATATGGGAATCATGAGTCGTGGACAAATATCTTCTCAATCGCCACAGAAAAGAAAACTCTAGCACCTCAACAAATATTAGGCAGGATGAAGAATGGCGATGTTATAGTACAATGGATTAAGAATGGGCAGGTTTGTAGGTACAATCCACTCACTTCAACTAACCTCCCCGTTGACGGCATGAAGAACAGCGTTTTTTTTACCTACCATACAAGTAGCTTATATTTACTAGAAAAAAAGGAATATATTAATTCCTGTTAATATGCTATACTGGGAGAGATATGGAGATTCGGAGAATGAAAAGTTTACTATTTGATTATTGGTTTTTAAATATTTATTGAAGGACTTCATTTTTTTTAGAAATATTTCTTGATTGTCATACGTTTAAGTTATTGGACCGTAGGTTTTATTTAATTGTTAATTTATTAATTTTTTAAAAAAGTTGGTTTAGTTCCTCTTATCTATATTTGCCATCTGGTTTAAATTATTCGGCTCCTCCTTATTTGGGCTTCACCTTTACATTGTTCTACCAATTTTTATGAAACTTTTTTTTTTTTGGCCAAATTTATGAAACCCGCTTAATAGGAACTTTTCACCTAAGTGAAGGGGACGTTCTTGCCATGGAAGTCCCAATTGATACAAACAGAATATTTAATAAAAGTAATTTTATATCAATTACTATTCAAACAAATAAATTTATCATTTAAAATTAATGTTAAAATATAATTATGACAAGTTTCACAAATAATATGCTGACTGTGGGTGAAAAAATGGGCAATAACAATTTGGTAATATATATATATATATATTCAATCGCGGCATTAATTTTCCACTACCTGTGCCAACCTTCTCAGTACGATGCCTAAATTTTTGGGAAAATCACTCATAGGTCCCAAGCAAGTGAGATATAATTAGAAAGGTCTCTGGTTAGAACCCTAAAAACGTGTATTCACAACTTGTTGAGTCTGTTTTACAACTTTCAAGGACCTTTTTGATAATATCTTGCTTGGTTGGGACCTAGAAGTGATTTTCCCTAAATTTTTTTTGTGTGAAACTAGAAGGACTTAGGTGGAAGAAGCTAATCAGGGAGAAAGAGTGAACTGTATTGGGGTTGTGACGACTGATAAGGAACTTTTCACCTAGTTCACCACATACATCCATCACAGAAGAAATTTTCATAGAAGGAGCATGCCAATTGCTAAGGTGGAATTGTGCCACATACATATCCCGTCACTGCTTCTTCAACCACGACAAGAGCCAGCGAGGTAAAGGGTTAGTGGAGACACTCTTTTCCTATAAGAACTAACTTGTGCTCCCCTATGCGTTGCACGGGGTGCCTATACTTATAGAACAGTTAAATGCTTAATTATATCATTTTCCTAAAAATAAATCATTATCCTTCATATTTTAAACATATTATATCATTAATAACATAAGTAGCATGGAACAACAAAAAATTAACAATTCTATCACCACTAATTAACTTTTCTGAATAACACAAAATTAACAATTCTATCACCACTAACTTACTTTTCTGAATAAGTAACATAAGGTTTATCATAAAAAGGCAATAAAGCTACCTATCTTAGCGTGTGCTTCTATCGCGTTGCACAAAAAGCTTATAAATTTGGAGTTTTTATATTTTTGTTACCATTAAAAAACCAATTCTCACGTAAATACATTTAAGATCATTTAAAATGAGGCCCAACTTTATAATACATAATTATGTAATAGATAATGCACTTCCAGTAAACCCTAATTGATACACTAACAAGATCACGCTGCCTACCGCCAAATAGAGGTGGTAGTATGGGTTGGGACCGTGGGCCAAGCCCGCCCAACCCGACAAAATGATCGGTTTGGGTTCTAAAAAATTGGGACCATATTGATCCGGTCCTTTTGGGTCCGAACCCATATGGTCCCAACTAGTGACGGGTTGGACCACTGGGTTGGCGGGTTGACCCATATTTTTTAAAAAAACCAAAAGGGAAGAGCCATTAGCCAAAGCTCAACCCCCAACAGTCCAAGACCGTCACTCCAAAGTCCAGCCAAGTACTCTCACTCCTCAGTCCTTACTCCTTATCCTGGTCAACTCTCTTTTGTTTTTGCTTGAAACAGTCTCTCACTCCTTGTCTTTCTTATGGCTCACGCTCTCAATCTCAGAAATCAGAAGTCAGTCTCAACTCTCTTTAATTTGCAATGTATTTTTAATTTTGTTATGTTTAGGTGTACAGAAAAAACAATCTTATTATATAAAAAAACAATCTTAGTATATTGTTAAAAAAATTAAAAAACAAATATGGGTTGGCCCACTTAACCCACCAACCGAGCGGTTATGGGTTGGGTTGACCAAATGCCAACTCATATTGATGCGGTCCTTTTAGGCCTAAACCCATATAGTCCCAACCCGTGACAGGTTAGCCCGAACCCACCAGACCAGACCATATTACCACCTCTACCGCCAAATACTTCTCAAACCCTAACAGTTAAATGCTTAATTATATCATTTTCCTAAAAATAAATCATTGTCTTTCATACTTTAAACCTTGAAGACAAATATAGTTTATGTTGGTATTACTGTCACTTCATGATCATTGGCCACAATTAATGATACCATTAACCGATGCATTAACCTTGAAGACAAATAATCATTTATAGAACTCAAATATAGTCATGGTTTCAATTAAAATACTCCAGCTTTTAGAATATTTTCAATATCTACTATGTATACAAGATATGACCAATGTGCAGTCAAATTTGACTTGTCTATATCACAGCTGCAAAACTTCTTCCCCATGTTCCGACTTGTACATCCTTGCATGGTCTATTAAGGATTCAAAAAAGCTATTCAACAATAAAGCTATAAAAGTTGTTAAACAAAAAAGCTATAAGTAGAAAAGGCATATAGCACCAGTATGTTTGGAAAACCTACTTTGACTGTCAAGCACCGAGTCTTCTTTCCTATAGCACATAAAACTCTATAAGAAATGACAAAAGGATAGTTACCTTTAAAAGGAAACATTGGGCGGACTATCAATCCTACATCACATTACAACTACTCAAAAGAATAATGTTATTGTTGAATATTTAACATTAACTTTATTGTGGCAGGCAAAGGTTAAGGAAGCAAAACTCACCCTCCTCTTCTTTAGACCTTCTAAATCGATTTTCAAGCATGGCTTAGCACAGGCTTTTGTTGTTATTAAAGAAATATATACTCTATTCATGAGTACAATGGAGAGACCTACCAATCCTATACATAAAGCAAGGTAGATCTATCTAAAAGAATTTTCAAACCCAAAGCAAATAATCAATAGAATTAATAGAGAAATAAGAATGACTAAGGTGAACATACAACATGATGAACATACGCCATAACATGATAAGGCTAAATAAGAGAATATGGCTACTATAGAGAAATGATAGCAGAGTAACCTAGGTCAGCCATGAAGCTTCTCAAAAAGTAAAACTATCTTTTACTATTCATGTACTCCAAGAGAAAAGAGTCACATCTTGCAATGCGTTTTTTCATAAAAGAACAAAATGATAGTAAAACCAATGCACATTAATCTAACTCTATAATCACCTTAAATAACTCCCTTTGAACATCCTTCAATAGAAGGCCATGACAGGAGGTTATGATATGTTTCACAAGAACATCAGTAAAATATTGTTGAGCCTAAAAATATACTAAAATATTGAGTTACATGATTTGCACCAAATGAGGAAGTCCGCTTTAAGTAGCACCAGTAAAATATTGCCAAGCCTAAAAATATACTAAAATATAGAACAAAAATTGAAAGTTTGCAAGTGTTTACAAAGTTCTTCATCTAATGTTTAAGAAAGCAAATACACATGAGGAAGTAAAAATGCAAACACACCTATCTTTTATTATAGACATAGCCATCATTTATAGCTAAATGAACTAAACAATCCAATATTTCTAGGTATTCTTAATAAAAATAAATTATGAAGAATCTGAAAAAGGCAAGCTTCACCCAAAAGGGGGTGAATTGGGTGATGTGATAAATTTTTTCGTTTAATGAGGTGATATGACAATAGCTGTAGATAGAGTAGAGTTAAAAGGATTAGTACACAGAGAGTTATACTAGTTCGGCCTAAAATCCAGGCCTACATTCAGTCCTCAGAGATCAAGACCTACTGAGATTTTCACTATGCTTCCAAGATTCAATGGGCTCTCAGAATGCCACAAAAAAAACAATCATCCTCGAATAGACTACAAGCAGAAATATTCTAACACTAAGAAGTTTCTCTCCCCCTTACGACAAATCTTACATGCAGAAAAACAACCTATGACCTTTCTCACTTGCTTATGTATATAAGTCTTATGAGCAGCAACGTTCTCTCCTGCTTACACCACTGTAAGTCTTACGAGCAGCAACGTTCTCTACTGCTTGTATCTTGTAAGTCTTATGAGTGGAAAGTTTTACTAGAAATTCTCTCAACTGCTTCTCTCGTAAGGATATCTACCCTCTCAAGGTCCCACTACCTTGAGATCAAATGAAAATAGAATTTGAAGTGTATATAGACTCTCTTACAGAGCAAATATGATAAACACCGAAGAACGATATGAATACAGAGAAAATATGAATAACAGAGACTCGTGAATTTGCTTATGTGAATTCTTGCGCTTCGTGCTTTTGATGATCTCTAGAACTCTGTATTTATAGATGTTTGATTTTGCCCGTTTGAATAATGATCATTGTGGAGTGGGGCATATTACTGTGGAACGGCATGCGTATGTTTGAAATCTTTCAATGCTGTAGGTACGTGCTTGGATGGTCATAATGATGTTGTCTGCCGTTGTTTGACTTCCTCAATGTGTTTCTAATTCAAACGTTCAAACTCCTGTATCACACTTATAATACATGTTAAATGATGTTATATAATAATAAGTGAAAATAAAATGAATAAATAGCATTAAACCATATTCAAATTGAATGCTATAAGACTGGTGCATTTTGTCTTCTGGCAGAGTATCACTCGAGCATTGAGGGGGCTCACTCGAGTGAACTACCATATTTTCTCGTTTTGCTTCAGTTTTACACTTGCATTTTCACATGATTTGAGAGAGTCCATTTTCTCACTTGCGAGTGATGTGGGTCCTCACTCAAGCATAACTCCTCCTGCTCAAGTGTCCTTCGATTTTACATTAAGAGTCACGTCTCTGGACAACACTCGCATACCATTTTAGAAAGAGTGTGATTTTACACTCGCAGGTGATGTGGACCCTTACTCGAGCATACATACTCTTGCTCGAGTGAGAAGAATATTCTTCTGTAATATACTTTTGTCTTCAGCACTTGCATCAAAATTGGGAGAGTTAGATTTCTCACTCGTGAGTGCTGATGTATCACTCGGACCTGCTTGTGCTTCTCTGTTCTTCATGACTCTTGGCCAAGCACTCACAGTCCCTTACTCGCTAGTGCTCTGGTGCAAACCAGCTTCATGCTCGAGTGCTGATTATAGTGCTCGAGTGCATCAATAAGATTGACAGTAATTGCTCTCGGCCAAACACTTCTTGTCCAACACTTGCATGTGCTCGAGTGTAAAAGAGCCTGATGCTCGAGTGTTATCTCCAGTGCTCGAGTACATCAGTAGATCTGATAGCAATTTGCTCTCAGGCAAACACTTTCTGTCCAACACTCGCATCTGCTCGAGTGCAACATAGCTTCATGCTCGAGTTCTAGCTCTGTTGCTTGAGTGCATCAGCAAAAGTTGACAGCAGACATTACAGAACTTTGCCATATGCATTTGGTAACTTTGTAATCATTCTTTAGACTTGTAAAAACATACCTTGTATACAATTACCTTTTGTTATCATCAAAACTTGGAATCTAACATAATCTAACAAATTCTATCCCATTATAACTTAATTTGGGATATGGTAAAAAATAAGTTAATTAAACACAAGTTAGTCAACACTTATATTTCGCCTTTCTTGATCTAATGCATGGTTTTAAAAGAAGCACTAAAAGAAGTTGTGGTGCTTGGAAGCACCACAGCATATATATATATATATATATATATTTAAAACACTTCCTGTGGTACTTCCTTAGAAGTCTATATTTTTTAAAAAATTGTGCTTCCTGTGCATGACACTTTTTTAAGGAAATGCCACACGAAGTATTATTTCTTAAAATTATAATTTGTTAATATTTTTCTTTTAGAACCCTATGATTATAGTTGATAACACACTATAAACACATTTCTATATCTACAACATAATGAAGAAAAGCAAACCATAATCAAATAACTCCAAAATTATATAAACTAACAAATAATTAATTAACAAAATCACTACTAAGTAAAATACTAGTGTTAAAATAAATAATTATTTTACTTAAGCAACTCATCAATGTTAACAATTACTACAACAACTAAAAATTATAACTACTACATATTTTCACATACAACATATATATATATATATATATATATATATATATATATATATATATATATATATATATATATATATATATAACATTTAATTTTATCTCATTTATTTTTCAACATATAAAAATGAGAATAATTTTTTCAGATTTCATAATAAATTAAATATAAAAGATATCGAGCAAATTAAACTATTAAGTACTCATAAAATTAGATTTGTAAGCTTAAATTTTAAAAAAAAAATTACAGTGTATTGGAAGCTTGAATAGAGTATGCTAAAACCTTAAGCACAACACCTAGAAAAAAAATTAAAAAAAGGAAAAAGAGAAAGACAAAGTTGCATAGATGTTTAAAAAAAATGTGGTTACGTAGTTTTAAAATATTAAAAAAAAGGAAAAATGAGTGGGTATGACTTATAGGATGAAATGAAACTCTAAGGAGGATAAAATGGAACCAAAAGGGAGGAGGAATGGGGTCAGTTTGGTGCAAGAAAGGGGACAAAAGAAATGAAGAGGGAGTGCCAAAAATAAAAAGAGAATGAGGAGGAGGAGGAGGAGGAGGACGTGCACATCAAAGTGGGGATGGTGATGAGTGACAAAAAGAGGAGAAGGAGAAAATGTGGGAACTCAGATGATAAGGAGTGATGACACGTGTTGGATAAAGAGTTGAAACTAGGATAAAGATGATGAAAGCAAATCGTGGGAGAGAGAAAGGTTTTAAAAAAATTAAAAAATATTACTTTTTTGTGGCGCCTGCTAAGCCAAGGACTACACAAAGAACATAGCAGCTATGGCACTTTCTTAAGCAAGATTCATAGATGTTGCTTCAATTTTAAAAAACAAAAACACCTTAGGTGGCCCTTCCTCAAGGAAGCACCACCTAAGGTCACCAAGCAACTCAAGGAAACGCCACCTAAGGTGATTTTTTAAAAAAAATTTAAAAAATTCTAGAAGAAGCTGTCGCACTTCTTTAAAGAAGTGCCACAAAAGGTACGTCACTAATCTCTAATTTTTTTAGTAGTAAATAACACATAACCCAGACATCCAAAAACTCTTCAAATATACATAATAATATTTGGTTTCAATTATCAATTAATGATTCTAAAATGTGTTTTCTATATATCAGCAGATATGACATTTCAACATGAATGAATCAAAGAAAATGTAATACCATATGTACATGGGATCCACAAAACTCATTAGAATATGTACATGGGATCCACAAAACTCATTAGAATGCCATTTCGATCTTAATTATTTTACACATGGGATTCATCAAAAGTTGGGTTGATTAACTAAAGAAAAAGTGAATTTACAAAAATGCAATAGAACAATTTGCTCGAAGTTGGCAATCTTAAAACACCACTTCCTTTGGTTCAAATAAAATTAAATAAAACTTTAATTCTACCTTCATATATCCTACACTTCATCAATACAGGAAACATACAGATAGTGGGTAAATAGTGTTACTCAAAGATATAAATTCACTAAAATTTCTTAATTAGATTATAGCAAAGAAAACTATATATTCAGGAACTCAGATATAGATTCAATATGATATAGAAATAGTGAAACACCAATCATTCTGCTGGGGAAAAATTTTCCTATAAAAGAAAAAGAAAAATTAGATGATGCTGATTCTGAATGGCCTCTCAAGAATATGAGTAATCAAAATCCTCAATATCAGAATATCTTGATCTGTAGCACATATAAGAATTGCAACTCTTCAAAAAGAAAAGAAAAATATACATAAATACGCCATCCTTGAACTGATATAAGGAACTAAACATTCTATCATATAAAGATCCTTGCTTTAAAAATCAAACTTAAAAATATTTCTTATATGCACTTGAACCAATAAGTACCAGTTTCCTTGTCATCATTGGGATCACACCTATAAAATTTAGGCAACAATTAATGGCCCTATGGTTTAAGCAAAAATTTCATATTGATGTTCATATTAGAAAAGTAAATTGGAGCCCATGGCGGAGAAACTCCGTAAAAAAGGAATTTGACTGAACTTATAATGACCAAATGAATAGCTTCTACTTCTAGGTTAAGCCATAGAGAGATGGTTGAACCTATGTGCATGCTAATTTACAACTTTTTACATAGACTACGGAGATGGTTGGATGTCCACAGCATCCAGGAACTTTTTAAATGCTTGATTCCATTTAGCACGATTACATACACGGAGTATATGGACAGATATAACATGGTAACCTTACAAAAATTGAATGCATTGCCAATCCTCAAAAAATAGACCAATTATATCATAAACAAAAAGAAAATTTAGAGAGGGTGATTGGCAAAAATATAAATTGATTGCAACACTGTTATTATGTTAACATATGCAGTACTTTCATGGAAGGTGCCTTGATTTGATTATAGATTAGTTGTTCCAGGAAAACAAATGAGTGTAGGCACAACTTTTGGACCAAAAATCAAAGACAGTCTTGCACTACACCCCTCACTACATCCACAGTTGGTCAAACAGATGAAAAACATACAAAAAAGAGACAAAAAATAAGGAAAGAAAGAAAACATCATCAAATAAAAGGTTACCTGAAAATATCATATTACAGAAGAAATAAAAATAAACATCATCAAATAGATCACCTGAAAATATCGCTCCCATGAACATGACAAGTCACAAACAACCTTGCGGAATGCTTGAATGGTACCTTAATTATATAGATGTTTTTGAGTTGAGGGTGATTTGAGATTTGAATTTGAATTTTAGCGCCGAGATTCACAATATCTGGCCACTTTTTTTGCCGTTGACCCCTGCCACTTCGCCTCTTGCATGATTCTCTGATGTTCCTTTCCGCTGCATGATTTGGATGCTACTGTGGAAATGGAAAAATGGCCAGGGTTCCAGGTGGGTTGAAATTTTGTGTTGATGAACCATATATCCATCAATTATAACGCATGACTTGTTGCAGCTGCTAGTGTCATAGTTGTTACTATTTGGTAACTATTTCTTTGGGATGGTCAGCTACTATACTTGTGATGGATGAAAGCTTTTTATAACCCGTGATTCGGTTGTTGAATCTAATGAGGGATATTATAAGGACACGTGTCCATGTGCTGTAGATACACTCCCTTTTTCACCGAGTGCTGGAATCGGCTTTGTGCAGAGCCTGATGTTCAAATATTATATTGTGATAAATACTTGATCGGCTAATGAACAGTGAAATATGTCTAGAGCCATGTATAAGTTAATGGAAGGAATGGCTTTGGGGTAGAAATTTTTATATGTTATTGACCGGTCACGTGTAAATGATATTTTCAATTTAATGAATTATTTTATTTCTGAATCATTAAATTAACAATGGGATCTTTTATCATTTTTTGCATGTCCTTGGAAGTTTATAGGGAAAATGTCAGTTAGGTCCTAAGGTACAGAAATAATCTCAAAAAAATCCCTTTGAAAAGTCAAAGGTCAGAAAAGTCCCTAGGGACTTTTCTGACATGAATTCCCTATGAGTAATTACAAAAATAACCCCCATTCAAATAATAAAAGAAAATGCACAGAGGAGAGAAGGAAAGCACGTTTTGTGATCAAGGCATTAAGGAAAAAGAGAAAAATCTATGGATGAAGGGCGTAGGTGGTGCAACATTGAATGGATACAAAGTGGTGTTAATGTGGCTGGGAATATCGTCTTCATCATCATCCAGGTATGGGTAGTAACGTACAGAAGCTAACTGGAAAAATTTGTTTTTTTCTGTGTGAAAGTTGGTTAGATTAAGATTGAGGGATTGGTGAAAGGTTGGATTTTGGGCTAAAAAATGGAGTAAGTGGTAGGTGATAGACAAGAAATGCTAAGAATTTGGTAGACAATGAGCTTGATCATTGAAGTTGGGGTTTCACCTTGGGTGGGTTGTGTTTATGTTAGAGTGCTCTGTTTTTGTGGCATGGTAACAGAGGAGCTACTATGTTTAAAGTGAGAATGGTGAATGTAATTGGTATTCTTTGCTGGAAAAACGCTGAAATGAACACAAAAAATTGTTGTAAATTTGTGCATATGAAGTTGTAAATATTGCTGTGGAAGTTGTTAATACGTACTATAGCTGTGCTCTGTTTTTGGAGAAGCAAACAAAGGTTTGACCTTGTTTTTAGTGTGTTTGATGTTATTAGAAAAAGCACATGTGTAGGAATAAAAAGTGTAGTTAACGTGTTGTTAATATGTGCATATGAAGTTGTAAATATTGCTTTAGAAGTTGTTAATACGTACTGTAGATGTGCTCTATTTTTGGGGAAGCAAATAGAGGTTTGACCTTGTTTTTAGTGTATTTGATGTTATTAGAAAAAGCACATTTGTAGGAAAAACGTGTAGTTAACATGTTAATATGTGCATATGAAGTTGTAAATATTGTTGTGGAAGTTGTTAATACGTACCAAACCTGTGCTCTGTTTTTGGGAAAGCAAACAGAGGTTTGGCCTTGTTTTTAGTGTGTTTGGTGTTATTAGAAAAATCACATGTGTAGGAATAAAACGTGTAGTTAACGTGTTGTTAATATATGCATATGAAGTTATAAATATTGCTTTGGAAGTTGTTAATACGTACCAAACCTGTGCTCTATTTTTGGGAAAGCAAACAGAGGTTTAGCCTTGTTTTAAGTGGGTATGATTGAATGTTAGTATGTTTTGTGTTATTAGAAAAAGCACATGTGTAGGAAAAAAATGTGTAGTTAATGTGTTGTTAATATGTGCATATGAAGTTGTAAATATTGTTTTGGAAGTTGTTAATACGAAGTTTGTGTTGCAGATTGTCATGAAAGATTGGAAGTTGTTCAGGGAAGAATCTATTTTGTTTCTTTCATATGGGGGAGTTTTTAAATGGTGGAGAAGATAAAATGCAATATGTTGGTGGTTTAATAAGAACAAGATGCGTAAAGGAAGGCACAACATATGCGTAAATATAGCATAACATATTGTCAACAATCACAGAAGTGCCACCAAAGTGTTGTGTATGTTGTAAACAATGAGAGAAGTGCCAAAAAAGTGGTGTGTATGTTGTAGCTTCTTGCACAAGCTACTGCCCTGGTGCAACAGCTGGAAATAGTTATAAACATAGCTTAAAGACTTGTTAAAATGACTTTAAGTGTTGTAAACATAGCAGAATATGTTGTAAACATTGCACAAGTACGCTTTTTTTTCTTACATGTTGTAAACGTAACTTAATACGTTGTTAGTATGACTTATGATGTTGTACATATAGTATAACATGTTGTAAATGATGAGAGAAGTGCCAAAAAAGTGGTGTATATGTTGTAGCTTCTTGCACAAGCTACTACCCTAGTGTCACTAGTGAAAATAGTTGTAAAATTAGCTTAAAGACTTGTAAAAATAACTTAACGTGTTGTAAACGTAGCAGCATGTGTTGTAAACAGTGCACAAGCACGCATTCCTTTTACATGCTGTAAATGTAACTGAATACGTTGTTAATATGACGTATGATGTTGTAAATACAGCATACCACATTGTGAACAATAACAGCATACCACGTTGTGTACATGTTGTAAAAGTAACTGAATATGTCGTAAACGCTATTTGAGATTTTGAGAGTTGGTGGGACAAGCACGCATCCAATGACCTTTGTGAAAACATAAAAACATCAAATCGTTGTTAAAATGACATCAACTGTTGTGAAAACATGCATATCCACTGGTAAACCATAAAAACAAAAAAAAACGATTAAGGGACCTTGTTGTCTAAATACGTTGGCCCTTTCACCTGTCAAACAACCTGATTAAACCACCAAAAAACATGTTGTGAAGATATACATAATGTGTTGTCAATGTACATAACAAATAGCCTATACTATAAAATAACATCTCAAATGCTACATGTCTTTCTTCCTCTTCATTTGTTGGTTGCCAGTGAGAATGGATAGCACATCTCTATTTGCTTCCCCAAAAATAGAGCACAGGTTCTGTATGTATTAATAACTTCCACAGCAATATTTACAACTATATCTACACAAATTTACAACACATTAACAACATTTTTTTTTCATCATATCAGCATTTTCTAATAACACAAATCACACTCACACCTCTATTTGCTTCCCCAAAAACAGAGCATAGGGACAAACTTCATATTAAAAACTTCCACAGCAATATTTACAACTACATATGCACAAATTTACAACACGTTAACAACACTTTTTTTTTCATCATATCAGCATCTTCTAATAACACAAACCACACTCACATCTCTGTTTGCTTCCCCAAAAACAGAGCACAAGGACAAACTACGTATTAACAACTTCCACAACAATATTTACAACTATATCTACACAAATTTACAACACGTTAACAACACTTTTTTTCATCATATCAGCATTTTCTAATAACACAAACCACACTCACACCTCTGTTTGCTTCCCCAAAAACATAGCATAGGGACAAATTTCGTATTAACAACTTCCATAGCAATATTTACAACTACATATGCACAAATTTACAATACGTTAACAACACTTTTTTTCATCATATCAGCATTTTCTAATAACACAAACCACACTCACACCTCTGTTTGCTTCCCCAAAAACAGAGTACAGGTACAAACTTCGTATTAACAACTTCTATAGAAATATTTACAACTGCATTTGCACAAATTTACAACACATTAACTACACATTTTATTCCTGCACATGTACTTTTTCTAATAACACCAAACACACTAAAAATAAGGCCAAACCTCTATTTGCTTCTTCAAAAACAGAGCACAAGTTCGGTACGTATTAACAACTTCCACAGCAATATTTACAACTTCATATGCATAAATTTACAACAATTTTTTGTGTTTATTTCAGCGTTTTTCCAGCAAAGAATACCAATTACATTCACCATTCTCACTTTAAATACATCAGCTCCTCTATTACCATGCCATAAAAACAGAGCACTCTAACATAAACACAACTCACCCAAGGTGAAACCCTAACTTCAATGATCAAGCTCATTTGTCTACCAAATTCTTAGCATTTCTTGTCTACCACCTACCAATTACTTCATTTTTGAGCCCAAGATCCAACTTTAACCAACCCCTCAATCTCAATCTAACTAATTTTCACACAGAAAAAAAAAATTTCAGTTCGCTTATGTACCTTGCTACCCGTACATGGAAGATGAAAAAGACGAGATTCCCAAGCACATTAATGCCACTTTGTATCCCTTCAATGTTGCATCTCCTATGCCCTTCGTCCGTGCATTTTTTCCCCTTCTCCTTAATGGCTTGATCACAAAAACGTGCATCTGTCCTCCTCCTCTGTGCGTTTTTTTTTTTTTTTTGTTATTTCAATGGGGGTTATTTTTGTAATTGGTCATTGGGAATTCATGTCAGAAAAGTCCCTGGGGACTTTTTTGACCATTAACTTTTCAAAGGGAGTTTTTTGACAATTTTTTCTGTACCTTGGGACCCAACTAACATTTTCCCAAGTTTATATTAGGTGAAAATTCTCTCAATTTATGTCCCATCATTCGATTTGTTATATAAATAAGTAAATGAGTACATGCTCTTTTCCATGATGGATAGCAATCGTATGACCAAACATTATGGGGACTGCACCAATGGCGCCTTCAACAGAGAGGAAGAATAAAGTAATTCAATGACATGTGGACATCTTATGGGTCCCAAATGCAAATTAACGAAGGTTAACGAGGAGTTAACAAAAGTGTCAAAATTGCCCCACTTTTAAACCTTTATGTACTTTTTCGCACATTTGAAAATTTAATAGTGTTAGACGCCCTTTGCATATAATTTTGTTGTTAAATTTTTCCCTTTCCCTATACAAAAACGTTGATTAATATTTAGCAAAGTGCCTTTCTAGTATTTTAATTTCACATAAGATTTTGTTTTGGTTAGATACTTATCTTTTTAGGCTTCTAATCTTAATACCATTGATATTTTTGACATATTATGTTTATTTTAAAATGATAATAATTGATATAAAAAATTATCATTTAAGACTAATGATATTAGAATTAGAGGGAAAAAAATAAAAATATATTTTATAAATTTAACATACCAAACTAAAATCTGACATAAAATTATAATGTTAAAATCTTGTATAAAATTATAGTATTAAAGAGGTTGTTTAGCCTTTCATACTTTCAATAACAATTGCATATTCAACGCCATAAAGCCGAACCATAACGCTTCCTCGTACACTATGTTTCGTAGAAAAACCATAACTTAGCGCGAGGCCTAATTAATTACACTTTAACATTAATGTTGGAAGAGAATGCCTCTAGATGTAAATTTAAAGAATACTTTTTTAAGTTAGTTTGAAATGAAGAAAAAAAAAAAAAAGAGTTCTTCTTAAGGATCAGATGACTTCAAATGTGAATTCTTAAAAGACAAAGATGCCCAGCAAAATAATTTCCCTCAAACTTGGCTAATAAAAAGCTAATTAAACAGTCAATGGATTTCATCCTGTTTGTTGGGTGAAAATAATAAGCCCCAAAGCTTGTGGTGGTCTTGGCTTCAAGAGATTACAGTCTGTTTATAGAGCACGTGGAGCAAAACTTGCGTGGAAAATTGTTACTGGCTCGAAGGGTTTATGTACTGAAGTATGGAAGCAGAAGTACATGTTACTTCAAGAAGATAGTCTTCTTCCTGTAAACTCGGGTGACTTACAGTCATGACAATTTATTTGCCAACAACGTGAGATTATTGAAGCTGGAATAAGATCAAGATAGGGGGTTAGAGATGGCAAGAGTGTAAAGTTCTGAGGACTGCTTGTTGACTTATGACAAGAAAATCAAAGACAGGTTTGGTTCCTACTGAGATGATTAATTTATGAGTTTTTATAGTTTTAACCAATTTTTAATTAGGTTTTTATAGTTTTTTTTAATCAAGTTCTTATACTTTCATCTATTTTTAATTAGGTCCTTGTAGTTTTTCTGTTTTTATCATATCCTTATTCGGTTTTTTTTTTTATTTTAATTTAGCTGCAAGTTAAATCAATTAATAATATTAAAATATAATTTAAGAATAATAAATTTGAATTAATAATTACATAAGTTAAAAAATAATTAATATAATTAAATAGTAATTATTAATTAACTAATTATAATTCAATTCAATTTTCAGAAAAAATTATTATTATTATTATATTCAGAATTTATAATTATAGAATTAAATAAAAACTAAAATAAATAATAAATAATATAAATATATGTTTAATTAAAAAATTATGAGGAATATTAAAATTTGAATTATAACAATAAATTTCTCCAAAAATAAAATAGAATTATAATTAATTAATAGAAAAAAGACACTTAAATACCAATTGAACTTTAAAATCTTAAATCAATGATTTCCCAAAAAACTAGTTGTCAATTACTATTCTCTTTTTATCAATTTTATTGCTCTGTCAACAAAACCGATTTGGGATTTTAAAGTTCAAGTGATATTTAACTATCTTTTTTCCTTAATTAATTAAGAATTACTAATTAATCATATTAATTCTTTTCTGAATTATATAATTATTAATTTAAATTTACTGTTCATAAATTATATTTTAATATCATCCATTTATTTAAATTTCAATGAAATTAATAAATTAAATTTTAAAAAACCTTCAAGGACCAAATCAAAAATCTAGTGAAACAATAAGAGCTTGATAAAAAAAAATAACTACAAGAACCTGATTAAAAACATGTGAAAGGATAAAGACTTGATAAAAAGAAGAAAAAAACTATAAAGACCTATATAAAAATTGGTTAAAACTATAAGAACCTACAGATTAAATATCTCTAATTCAAATGTTGCAACCTCTTATTCCTCCAATGTCTCAACTGGGCAATGACGTTATGACTTGGAGTGCAACTCCTAATGGGGAATTTATTTCATGATTGAACGGAGTCGCCCTCATCATTTCAATCCCATGAACAAACTTATCAGGAAATGGAATGGAGCTGAGAGAAGTAGATTTATATATATATATATATATGGCTAATTTTTCAAAATAGGCTTCCTACTAATTTATGGTGAAGCAAATGGTCCCAATGTTCATCTAAATGTGACTGATGCCTTAAAAGTCTGTTTCGTGTGAGGGATTTGGAGGGAAAAGGAGGGGAGGGAAAATTTTTATGAGCTGAATTTTAAAAGATTGAAGAAGTGGGGTAATAAAGTTTTAATAAAAAGAATATATAAGATAAAATAGTAAGAAAAATTGATTAAAAATTTTTAACCCCACTTCTCTAATTTTTTTTAAATTCAACTCAAAAATATTTTCCCTCCGCCCATTTTCCCTCCCCTTCTCTCAGACCAAACACGCCCTAAATGTGTGCGAACATTTTTCCATAAAGAATGACCCTGCTGATTGTCTTTCACGTAAGGATAACAGATCAAGAAGAAACTGGGAACCCCCACCACCTAATACTACAATCAAAGTGAATGTTGATGGTGCAAACTGCAAAGTTTGAGTCTTTACATGGAGCAGCCTGCGGAGTCATTAGAGAATTGGATTGTTGGTTTCTCTTCTTATATAATTGCATTGCTTATGAAGCAGAGAAATGGGCCCTACTTAAAGGACTCAATTTAGCATGGGTATGGGATTTAAGGACATTATTGTGAAGTCTGATTGTAAGGTTATCGTTGATTTGCTCAGCTACAAAGAATTCTACTTGCACTACTACTCTTCTCAAGATCAAGAGATTTCTCTTAATGCCGTGAAATGTCCAACTACAATTTATTGAGGGTATGTTTGAGTTAATGTTCAAAGAGTATATTCAAGTAAGTCGAGATAAAACTCATTTTAAACTGTGTTTGGAAACACTTATTTTTGGATAATAAGTCTTTATTACGCAAGCCGAGATAAAACTCCTCTTACATATTTATCTCGTATACTGTGAATCACGATTTATAAGCACTTATTGCCCAAAAATAAGCTATTCCAAACGAGTACTTACATATTTATTTCTTACACCGTAAATTATATTGAAAAAATAATTTTTACCACTGATTCAAACAAGCACTCAGAAAGAAAAGGACCATGGGATTGCAATCCCCGACGATCTAGTTTTTTCTGTTCAGGCTTATATGCCTTCTTTTGTTCCAAAGAATAAAAGTTGATGCTTGAGCAGTAATGGTGGATGGCAAGCTCAGAAATGTTGTATGCAGGTTGCTCTTTTCTCAAACATTTAAGTGGGCTTTGGCCCCCATCTGAAACCAAAAAAAAAAAGATTAGTGAGCTGGATGAGGAATTGTACGGAATAGGACAAAGTCTGTTGAGACTTGAGAGTGTGTTCTCATTCTCTTTCTCTTTCTAGTGACTTTGCTGCTTTGAGGCACTATCGGCTGTGTGATTTAGGTTTTAAAAATAACAAAATAACAAAATCTGTTTGGTAAATTATTTTTAAAAATTATTTTTAAAACTAAAAAAAAAGATGTTTTTAAAAACTAGAAAATAAAAAAAAATTTAATTATTTTCTTATTTTGGTTTTCCTATTTTTTATATTTGGAAGTCGCCACTTATGTACTATTGGCATTACATTATTAGTGATGACTACCGCTAAGTCACCTTTGATGATCATATCCTTACATCACTTCAAAAATAAATTTTTCAAAATAAATATCCAAACATTTTTTTTTTTACTTTTTTAATTTTTAAAATTTATTTCAAAAAACTTTTTTATAGAATTATTTCTAAATAAAAAAAATACAGAATAAAATCAAACAAGCCTATAGCCTATAGCTCTGAAAATCTGGTTTTGACAAGCATTTTCATAGTATTTTTTGTCTGTTAGAAGGCATGGCAGATTACGGTTTGCTCGCGGCACAGTTTTTTGCTGAAGAAGAAGGTCCGCATAGGTCATTGCTGGCTCAGATGATATCAACGCAATTGATAGCCTTGGAATGCTCTGTTCCAAGCCACTCCTCCGTACGGATCGCACCTGTTATATAAACATTCGTGTAGCATCTTTTCGCATAATTTCGGTGAAACTGACTACAGAAGAAACATTCGAGGAGGGATTTCCAGGGTTCGTGTTTGATATATTCGGTAACCGGTGGAAAACTCTTCTGCAGAAGACGACAGAAAATTAGTGCGTCTTGAACTGTGGCCAGCTCCGAAGTTTTTGGAATTCACATCTAATGAAATCGGGGACGACGTCTCCTTCTGGCTCTTTGAGGACAGAGTAGAGCTTAGAATCGTTCATCCTGCCTTGAAGAGATGAGTTTGGTTCTGAGTATTTTTTTTTTTAGGGTTCTGAGTTTTTTTACCTGGATTTTGGAGGTTTAGAATTTTGATAGTGATAATGTTTTGGTTGAGTTTCTTTTGGAGGGTTCTGAGTTTTTCTTGATGTTTAGTTTTTTTGACCTGAATTTTGAAAGTTTGGAATTTAGACAGTGCGAATGTTGATCTAGTATCATTTTTCGTAGATTATTCTTGGTTTCATTTGCTTGTTAGCATCTTGCTCGTTTAACTTCTCATTAATCAAGTATCAATAAAAAGGTTTTCATTAATCAAGGGCTCTCCCCGTTGGCGGTGCCTGACCCCGCAAATCCATTGTAATGGCAATCATATTTTTTTGGTTCACACACCCACATTCTTTATAAGTAATGCCCAGTTTGGTACATGGAAACTGAAGTTGGAGAAGTGTAAGACGAAGTGGAATTCTAAAATTAGGATGTTTGGTATGTTTGAATTCACTTTCTTATGAAACTCATTTCCATAAAAAATGATGGAAGTCACTTTCATTATCCCATCATGAGAGATGACTTCCACCTCTCATGGAAATGGAACTCTAACCATTTTGCCCCCCCCTTCTTTCCTCAAACATCCGTGAAGCATAGTGAGGATGATGGCAGACGGCGAGGATGATGATAATGGACGGTAAGGATGACGATAAGGACGACGGCGGACGGTGACCAAGAATGAGATCAACATCGCGACATCATCTTCTCCTTCTTGATCTGCAACAGGGGCCTCTCCTCCTTCTCCCTCATCGATTTGGCAACAGCGGCGTCTCCTCCTCCTCCTCCTTCCTCATCGACTTGCGATGACTGCCTCTCTTCTCCCCCAACAACAGCATCTATAGCCCTCCTCCAGTGATACAACATCAAACACAACTCTGGCCTCCAATAACGAACGCACCTCCATCCTTGTCTCCCCCACCAGCAAACACGACTCTACTGCGAACACAATTCCGCCATCTTCTTCCTCCAACAACAGATGCAACTCAGCCAAGTTGAACGATTTTTGTTCTTCTAACATTTGGGTTTGCAATTTCAATTTTTCTTCAACATGTGGGTTTTTAGTTTCAATTTAGATTTTGAACATTAATTTTGATGTTTCGGTTTGTTTTAATCTTCTCCCTTTGATTTCAATGGTTGCATATCAACCTTCATTCTCATGGTTGCAACCCTTCAATATTGTACCCTTCGATTTCAATGGATGCCTCTTAGCCCTTCAATCTCATCTTCTCCATTTGATCTCAAGCTTTGCATCTCATGAACTTGATTTATATATTGTTTAGATTGATCATGATGATCATTTGAGTTCGGATGAATTGTTTACTGGCTGATCATTTGTCGTCGGTAGCGGATAACTTTTGGTGAACAATGGCATGCATGGGTGGATGGTTATGCCTAAGGTAGAAGGATTTTTTTTGGGCATTTTGATATTTTCACATTATAATTATAAATATATATATTTTTTTTAATTAAAATTTATGTCTCACTTCCACATTCATACCAAACATATTTTAAAGCCCCACTTCTAGTTTCATTTCCACTTTCAATTACATTTTCATTTCCACTTCTAGTTCCCTTAAAACTCTTCCATTGTACCAAACGGAGCATAAGGGTTTTTTTAAAAAAAAAAACAATAAGTTACTTTGTTTGCATATTTTTTATTTTAAATCAACTTTAATTAATTTTTTCTACATAATTCAATTATTGATATCTTATAAAAAGAAATTGGAGAGTAAGTAGTAAGTATTTGAAAAACAGTGCAAGGAACGAGATTACTTAGTTTTTGAAAATCCAAGTTCCAAAAAAAGCCCATCACATCCTTCAACAAACACTAAGCCTGTGTTTGGCATTGTGTTTTCCAAGCTCATTCACGTGATTTTGCCCATTTGTACGAATGTCTACATCTTTGAAATTTTGGAGTGTTTGGTTTTGAGATTATGAAATTGAGCTTTTGAGATTGCAATTGAAAAATGAATGATACATATAAGCTCCATTTTGGGGCTTTTAGCTTCAGCTTCAATGCCTCTCACGTCACTTCCCTCCCTCTCTTCCCCCTCCCGATCACTGCCTTCTCTTCTTGTCGAAGCTCAACTCGGCCTTACTCTTCCAGAAATTGCCGCCTGCCACCATGTGCACATGGTGGGGCCCGACCAGCGCTGCTCCGTTATTGTCCAGTCCATTAACGCCCCCACGGAAACCATATGGTCGATGGTCCGGCGCTTCGACAACCCTCAAGCCTACAAACACTTCATCGAGAGTTGCCGGGTCGTTATGGGCGGTAGCATTTGCTTGAAGAGAGACGGAAAAGAAAGGGAAAAAAAGGAGAGATTGATGGGCTATGAGAGAGGGAACGGGGACAGGAGAAGAGCAATAAAGGGGAAAAAGGTGAAAAAAGAAGAGCAGGTGGAACACAAGTTGTTGATTGAAGAACACAGTGACTTGCTGTAATCAATCAGAGTGGTGTTTTTGACCAAAAAAAAAAAAAATCAAAGATCAAATTGTAGATAATAATAGTGGAGATGAATAGCAACATAACAAATTATAGTAGGCGATCTTTCTTCTAAAAAATCATATCCATGATTTAATTAGAGATCAAATTGTACGGGACATGTGATTCGATTAGTTATATAATATTATTTCATCAAATTATATATTTTTTTCTATTGCTATATTTTCCAACTTTAAATTTTATATATTTTTTATAATTTTTAATTTAATTTATCTCTTATCATTACAACAAAAACCACTTGTGCAAAAGCTAATCTAAATAAGTTCTATTTTTACAAAAATCACTTATACAACCGCTCAATTCAAACATCTAAATAACATTACACAATTTAACTTTTATCAAAAATAAGATTATAAATAGTTAGATTAAAAAAAAAAAAACATTTTTATCATCACTGTTCCAAACACCTACTCTAACAATAAATTTGCGTCTTTAGTTAATTTAGAATGCATCCTAAGGTGTGGCGGTCACAAACTGCCAAAGAACCAAAGGAAAATATCTGGTTTATAGGGGAAAGGGAAAAATTATAAAGAAAAGCATATGGAGTGTGGGACGAGTCAAAGGCCAAAGATGACATGCTAGTAAGAACAGAAGACCTTAAAAAAAAAAGGTTGAACAGAAGTCAATGACGTGTAAGAAAAGGCTGTACGATCATGCCATATAACTTGTAGAATTCCTGTTTAAATTGGTCTAGCAAATAATCACATGGCTTAGGTTAAAATAAAACCTGTAAAAGGATTGAGAAAATGTTAATTATATCTTTTTTGTGTTGATTTTTTTGATAAAATATTAAAATGACAATCAATATTATTATTGGAGTAAAGTTAATGGTTTACAATTATATGAGAACAAAAAATTAAAAAGTCAACCTGAGGGAAAAAAAAAAGGAAATAGAGCATGACTGAAAATAAACAGCATTGAAGGACGCCAGTATTTTGAGTGAATGTCCCTCCAAACGGCCCCTTGTCGTTGCGGCTCAGGAGCGAGTATTTTGGAGCGAGTGTTTGTTGCTGACAATTAAGATATTATCTCCTATCTTAAATATAGAACCTACGCGTGGTTACAGGTAAAGTATTAAAAATCGGATCGGATAGTGAATTGATCGAGGTACTGGATTAAAGGTCAGTAGTTTAAATCGGGGTCAATTAAAAATATATATATAATTTAAATGTTTATATATACCATTTAAAAAATTATATAAGAGTTTTTTTCTAATCAATAGTCTAATATAGCCTCCTAAACCTAATACCCACAAAAATATCATTAATTATATAAGGATTTTTCTCTAATCAATGCCAAAAGTATTCCACAATCTTTTTAAGACTCCTTAAAAATCAAAAAAATTTAGGAAAATAATTTTTTTCAAAAAAAAAGTCAAAACAACGTAGTTTAGAGCATAAAAAAGTAAAAAGGGGGGGGACTCGGTTTACACTGGGTTATCCCAGGTCACACCGGTTTGACCGGGTAGAACCCAGGTCGACCAGGTAACCGGTTCTCTAACCCTCAACCGGGCCGGTCTGACAACTGGTTCATTGGTTTCTGATCTGAACTAGTCGATCCTATCCGATTTTATATATCATGGTTGCAGGAGCTTTTCATTAGAAAGGAGGAGAGATAGAATAAAAAACAAGATTGGGTTTTGTTGATGAACACCTGATTTTTTATTATTGTAATAAGATTTCAGCCATTTAAATTTTAATCTGAATTATCTAAATTTAAACGGGAGAATCTCTGAAAAAGAACTTGAAAATTGGGAAATAACATATCAGTTATTTCCCAAAAAAAAATTTTAAAAATTCCTTATCACGTTTTGACATTTTCTAATAAAATTTTGGTAAAGCAACGCATCTGTCATTTCCCAATTTTCAGGTTCTTTTTCAGGGATTCTCCCAATTTAAAATTTTAATTTATGATTTTTTAAATAATAAATTCATTTTTATAAGAAACCATAGTTATAAGATCATCTTTTATTTTAAATTATATATATATATTAAAATAAAAATCTATTCAAAGTATAAAAATTAAATTAAATCAAAACCATTGAAAATCAATATAATATTATAGATGGGTGAGAAGCACGATGCAAAATGTGCTCCTTATGGGTGTTCGGGATTGGGAAATGCCATTCCCAATCCCGATCCCGAAAAGGGTTAAGGAATGATTTTCATTCCCGATCCCGAAAAGGGTTCGGGAATGATTTTCATTCCCGATCCCGATCCCTAAAATTTCCCGATTTTCGGGATCGGGAATTTCCCGATCCCGGATTTCCTTTTTTGAAAAAAAAAATCTTTATATTGAATTTTTTGTTGTATTAAATAAATAATTTGTCTAATATCATATTGTACCAAATATATAATTAGTTCAATACATCCTTAAAATTGTCGATTCAGCTGCAAAAAGAACAAAGACAAAAACAAAAAATTAGAATTATTTAATAAATAATAAACGAAATTAACTAAATAAACTAAAAGAATAGATATTACCTTAAGGGTATTAAGGATTTTCACATTTTATTTTATATTTGGTCTATTTTCTTAAATATTTTTAAAAAAATGTATATGTATATAAATATATTTGGGATCGGGAAAAAGTCGGGATCAGGAAGTCTCATTCCCGATCCCAATCCCAAAATTTTTGAGACGGGATTTTTCTGTCTCGATTTACTCAGAATCAAGACAAAAAATTGATGAACACCCCTAATGCTCTTGGGTTTGAGCTTTTGAAATATGAAAAATCTCGAGGGGTGCAGGTCGGTTTTGCTCAATGCGTGAGTTGTGACATCTTCTCATACAAAAAATCAATATAATATTATATTTGCACCTCTTCCCATAATTCCGCCGGTCTTCATGAACCAGTAAATATTCTCTCATATTCTAAACAAGCATTGATATTCCGTACGATGCATGAGATGAATTAGTTTAATTGCAATCAATATTCATAATATATTCAATCACATATTAATTAGTTCCATCCATCTAAATTATTTACAATGCATATAAGATTAATATTAACTAAAATGTCATGAAAGGGCTAAAAAAATATTGCCACCAATATCACAAAAAGCAACTTCAATAAAATGAGACATTATAAACTAACACATACTAACTACTTATCTCTGATCATAAATACTACAATACAATTCACATGAATAAAATTGAACATCTTGCTCATTAGGACCCTCAAAAGCCACCATACAACAAACCATGAAAACAAAAAATAATCCCACTAGCCATCAGAGCCTCTCCAATGGTTAAACAGAAGTACTACACGAAAGAACACTTACATAATGACAAAAGCAGGAAACCAATGGTTAAACAAATTACAAAATGAACTACAACTACTCTCCACATCAACCATGTGAACACAAATCCATCATGTCAATTCTACAAATTTTGATAGTACACTTATCTTCACATACAAGGCAAAATTAATTGCATTAGGCAGTGAGTTGACACAAACCCATCTAACAAAACTACATTGTCAATTGAATTGAGCCCAAAAATTTGCAGAGCACATGAAAAAGGATCATCAGATAAAAAACGGTGGGTTAAAAAACACAAAATAAGGGAATGGACTTTTTAAGTTTTACATGACAGTAAAATAAGAAATCCAATAGTTATAAAGCTGCAAAGATGGAAGGCAACTGAGTCTCCTTATCAGCCATGTCATATCAAAATATCTATTCAAACTAAGGATCCTTAATTTGCAATTGTTACACACCATTTAAAACAAAAACCCAATGGTTATATTGTAGCCATAATCAAGGAAAACAAACTTAGAAATCAAAGATATCCCATCACCATTGCTTTTTCACAATACACTTTTTCACCATTGCTACATGGCCCACTGTTTCACTTGAGATTACATGACAGGAAAATAAGAAATCCAACAGTATAATTAGTTGTCCAATTCCTTGTCCTTCTTGACTGTTTTTTCTGAGTTGGACTAAGGAAACAGATAATGGAGCTGAAAATTGAGCTCCCCCTCATTTGCAAGAGAAAGACAATTCTAGCGACAAAAGGACTGCACAATACAAACTTTTACCTCTATGAAACCATAAGATCCAGTGGTTAATAAGCTTACAAAAAGGATTACAACTATTCTTCAAAACCTACATCTCAAATCTCAAAGATTGAATCTAAAAAAAAAAAACTTCTTAGGTGGAAATCAATATTGGTTAACATGATTGCCCTGATTGTAATGGTCTGATCACCATTGCTTGATATTTATTATCAAAAGGAGACTCCACTCTTTTGTGTATGAGATCATTTATATCTAGAAAATTCTATAAATTCTTTACTGTGGAAAATCACAAAAAGATAAATGAAAAACATAGTGGCTTAACTTGTTCATTCACTAATAACTAATCCAATCAATTAAAACTTTATAAGTTCCTGTTAGTTCAACTAAGATGCCAGAATAGTTCAACTAAGATGCCATAATCCATCCAAATCATTGGCAAGGTTAAACCTGTTTGACCTGCAATATACTATTTAGGGGTGTTCAAATCCCGGGACGGGACCGGGAATACCCATTCCCGGTTCCCGTCCCGGGATTTCCCGGGACTGGGATCTCATTCCCGGTCCCGGTCCCGGTCCCGGGAAATTCCCGGGACAACCGGGACCGGGAATTCCCGGGACCGGGACCGGGAATTCCCGGGACCGGGACCGAGAATTCCCGGTCTTAATAATATACTTATATTAGTTAAATTTTTTTATAATCTAATGTTTAAAGTAATTATTTAACACCTAATAAGGTCATAAAAATCACATAAATTGAGTTAGAATTGAAAAATAACATATTATTATCACATTCATCATTTTTGTTATTATCTTTATACATTATATAGTTAGGATTTGTATCACGATATATACAATTTAACTCTAACTAAATATGTGATATACATTTTATCAAATGATAACTTAATTTATGGGGTAAAAAATACAAAAATAAAATAATAACCTATTTTTTAAGGAAAAAAGAAAAAAAAAAGAAAAAAAAACCCGGGACCGGGAATTCCCGGGATCACAAGGTGTGATCCCGGTCCCGGTCCCGGTCCCGGGTTTTTAAATCCCGGTCCCGGGTTTTCCCGGTCCCGGTCCCGGCCGGGACGGGAAATTCCCGGGATAAAAAATCCGGGACCGGGCCGGGACAACCGGGACCGGGATACTTTGAACACCCCTAATATTATTAGAAAGAAAAAGGTCAAGACATAAAATCTATTCTCCATTTTGCATTTTGGATCCTCAATTGTATTAAAATTGATATGTAATCAAGCTATGTTCTCCGCTTCATCTAATCAGCTATGTCTCTCTAGAAATTGATTGATAGAGACAGGCATAAATATATTATGCAACAGTTTTCTATGCAAAAGGAGATAATGAGGACGGTAAATTGTGTCATTGAAGACGCATCAATCCAAATAATGCTATAAACAATTAGACAAAGCTTCTATGAGCTTAGCCAAAGTCCTAGTTATGTTAAATCTAAAAATCTTGTGCATATTTGATAAATGAAAGAACAGTATCCTCCTACAAAAGCCAAAAAAAACCATTTTTCCAATAAGAGATGTATTCATTGAAAAAACAAATTAATAGAAGTTGACCTATCTTTACAACCAAGAAGCACATGATAAGAATATTCGCACGATGTTATTAGAGGCAATCATGGAATTAACAACACATTATCAGGTACAACACAGTTCTGAGATAAAGATCGTAGATAATATCAACAGAATAGAAAAGCAACCATAAACTACAGATAATTTGCAAAGTTGACCTACGATATCCATCTAATATGCAGTAGAAAAGAAGAGGCGTGTAATTTAAAAAAACAATGACATTATAAAATTTTGCAAAAGTTAAGTCCGATCTAAATCACCTGGCCACATAGAAAACAACATTTTCAAGCATAAGTATTTTATTAGCATAGCCAATGGCAAGTGCACCACCAGAACCTCCCTCTCTAACAACTATAGACACAATTGGTACCTTCAGATCAAATATGGTCCACAAATTGTATTGGTCGCCCCTGCACACCATTACAATTAGGGCAAAAACTCTAGCAGGAAATCATGAAAGCATACTGTAACCCCCTCATGGTAATTATATTCGGACTACGAAATTTAAGTGAAATAGAGATCAATAAGACAATAATCATTTTTATAATCACTCATCTCCAAGAGATGGGGTTAACAAACAAAACATTTAAAATAGAATTCATCTGGTCTCACATTCACTTCCGAATATAATTACCTATGCAGTTATATCACATAATAAATATCAGAGTGCGTAACCGAAATCCGGGCAACCCTGGGTTACTTATATATATAATGGGTTTAAAGATTTCTCAAAATGGGGATTACATGACCAAAAATTCATATTTACATCTCATATACAAAGTAATCCCAAAATCCAAAATCCAAAACGGATAACCAACGGTCCGAATTCTAGTATGTCCCTATTAGCCCTAACCACTCCTGGTTGGTTGCTTCTCCTTGGAACCACTCGCCCTGTCTGAAAATGTTAGTCATTTGGAAAGAGTGAGATTCTAAAGAATCCCAGTAGTAACAAATCATTCATACCACATGTAATCACATAGCATGTAAACAAATCACCACATAACAGCAGCAACACAAATCACACTCCACCCTCATCCCCTTTTACCGCCGAGAAGACACACCGTCCTAGCCCGAACCGTTGTTAGCGAGTCAGAGACTGTTGGTATGGCAATGCATACGAATAGCCTTACGGCTCACATATAGCCTTTTGGCCCACAATTAGCCTTTCGGCCCACATAAGCACATATATCACACCCTAACCTCATCCCCTTTTACTGCCGGGAAGGCACACAGCTCTTATCCGAAGCGTTGTTAGCGACTCAGGGACTATTGGTATAGCGGTGCTTTCTCAATTTCACAAATTTTGCAACATTTAAATCCATCATAAACCAATGATATAGTACACATACAATGTATCAAATAAGGTATAAAGAAAGAGTCACTACCTGTATCTTTCCTGATTGGCTCCAGTATCGTGGTCTCACGAGGGCGACAAATATCAAATCCTATACCAAATTAGGGACAACCGATCAATCTCTTTTCCGATACATCTTTGCATAATACTTTAAGTTGGTTATCATTTAGGACTCTTTAGGTGACTATTAGAAGCTTAAACATATGCCTAAAGAGTTGGAAGAACTACCCTGAAAACCCCTTTTTCGAAAGATAAACAGTGATTTTAGGCTGGCTCACTCGAGTGAAAATGACCTCACTCGAGTGATGAGTGACTCGTGCTCGAGTGAGAACGACTCTCACTCGCGAGTGTTTGATAGTGAGCAACTACCCTGACTCGAAAGTGCTCACATCACCCGAGCATGAAACTTTGCACTAGGGTGATGACTCCAAATATGCTCGAGTACCCGAAAGTGTAACACAAGAAGTGACAACTCGAGAGCACATACAATCACCAGAGGGAAAAGCTCACTAGAGCATGACCCCTAGCACTCGGGTGAAACGACAATGCTTGCGAGTGTCAGAGCACACTCTTGACAAATGACCAGCGAGTAAGGACCCGAGAGCAACCCTAACTCTGGACTCACACCATCACTCGAGCAATCCCTTGCTCACTCGAGTGACCATCAACTTCACTCGCGGTAACAGAAGTGCACTCGAGCTCTACTCACAGAACCCAGGCAAAACTCGAAGCAGAAAAAGGAAAATACACGCAGCACTCGAGCATGATCTTCCCTCACTCAAGTGTTGTGCATCAAAGACTAGAAATGCAGCAAATAACAGAAAATCCCAGATGGTCAAAACTAATGCCAATGATTTCCAAACTTCTCACAAAGCACATACACACTTAATCATGCCTAAAGAACACATAGGCAACTTCCAAAACACCCAAAAACTCTTTTTACCACAATCAAACACTTAGGTCTCTATGATATACACCATATCCCAATTCCATTCAACTCAATTGCAAACTTCAAAACTATTTCCACTACTCAAAGAACTTCACAATAAACCATTTCCAACATCATCCTCTATGAAATTCATATATTCAACATTGACACAAAACCAAGGCAAAATTCCAGAATTTACCAAACTTATCCAAAATCACAAATAATTTATCAAAATGCATCAAAATCATACCTCTTCAACTTAACAAATCCAGAATCTTGATTCTCAAACTTTCAATTTCATCCAACTCACAAACCACCACCTTTCAAGATTCTAAAATCACCACAATGAAGCTCTCAATGAGGTGCGCAACAATAGTGAAGAGAATTTGAGCATAAGAGGATCACAACTCACCCAAAATCAAAGCTTTCCTTCCCTCTTTTCTTGCTTGAGCGCCGGAAATGGAGAAGAATGAGAGAGATGATGAGATGAAGCAAATGATGATGATGGTGTACAACTTTCCCTTGCCCATACTCCCCCTCAACCAAATAGGACAGAAAGAAGAGAGAGAAAAGTGAACATTTGTCTTCAAATGCCATCCAATGGTCCCCCAAAGAGCCACTTGTCACCATCTTATTCACTCCCACCATGAGCTCACACAACCGCAAAGCATAGGATTCCGACCCATAAATAATGAATCTCAACCCTTAATTTTAAATACCACACACATTTATACCAAATTCACATCACATTAATCCTAAAAGTGCTTAATTATACAAATTACAATCAATATCAGAGTCGTTAGCCCTTAATCCCAAATTGGGATATTACACATACCATCAACGATGGAAAAAATGCAGGGCATAAAGGTGAAAAAATCAGTGTCTCTCCATCCTTATCGTTGCTTCTTCGCCAATAGGTAATCAGACCACCCCCACCATCCTCCCACTTTTAGGTAAACTTAAGGAACAAAAAAGAAGAATGCAAAGCTATGGAGGCAGAGCGAGAGAAAGAAATGACACTAAAAAAAGTTGTATGGTGGTAAAAAGATTTGAAATTTAGAATAAAAATAATGACCATCGACACATCAGATGAAGAGATAGAGAGGGAAGGTGGAGAAGGGGATTTTGAAATAAGAACCATACATTGCAAGATGATATCCTCCATCGCATCCTCGCCGGTTCCTCTCCGTTGTCGCATCATACCAGGCTCAGAGCCACATGATGATCTAGGGGTATGACATGAAGCCAAAGGCAAGCCGACATTATTTGTATGAACAGTGAAATGAGAAAGAAGCCGCAAAAGAACATGGCTTTGCTTGGCTACTTAGTCATACGGATTTATTATATTAAAGGGATATAAGGTAAAATTGATTTTTTTAAAGAGATTAAAGAAATTAAATAAACTATTTAATTATATTATATATTATGTATTATTAGATTATAAGTTAGTTTATATGTTAGACAAAATTGTTGAACGAAAAAATGATAAATATAAATATTTTAAAGTAATTTAATTAGTTCTCTTAATTTTTAAAAAAAGTCAACTCTATCTTATATTTAAAATTAAATAGAGTATTAAGATTTACAAACCAGAGGAGGGAAGAGATCGACCCTTTCAAGTTTTTGACTGTGTACTTTTATTTAGTTCTATTCTATGTACTTTTTGAGTTTGTATTTAGTATAATAAATTTTCATTATGAAAAACAGAAAGGGAATACTTAATAGTTCCGTTGGTTTTACCCTAAAGTCTAAAAACACAGGATTTGGATCCTCCCTTGTTTCTTACTCTTCGCTTCCATTCTTTTCTCTCAAAATGCACTGTTTTGGTGTGAAATACATAAGCTCCTCATTTTTTTAAAAAAAAATAAAAACAATATTAACCATCTTGAAGTATTTTTCAGTACCAGTCAGTTCCCTAAACTATTTTTTCAAGATACTAAAAAATTAGTTCAGGATACTGGATAATACTGAAAGAAAATTGCAGAGTATTAACTGGTACTTAAAAAACATTTCAGGATGGTCAATGTTATTTTTCAAAAAAAAAAAAGTGAGGAACTTGTATATTTTGCACCAAAACAGTGTATTTTGAGAGAAAAGAACGGGAGCGAATTGCAAATGAAAATCAGAGGATCCAAATCCATAACACACACCCATATTTCTTGATGTTGGTAAAAGATAAATGTTTAATAATTTTTAAAATATTATTTTAAAATATTTTTATAATTAAAATATGAATATTTTTACACATCTTAATTAACTATATTTTTTAATTATTAGTTGACCTCTATCTAACCTACTGATCATTGACCCAATGCTTCCGTCGGTTCAGTGATCGTTCCGAATTTTAATACCTTGATTATTTACATGTATATTTTAGTTTTTAAATATAAAAATATTTATTTTCTATTATATACCACAATATATCAACTATCATGTTGCATCCCTCTTGATCCCACCGCTCTATGTGATAAATTATTTTAGAAATTAGAAATTACTTTTATAATATTTTTAAAAATTAGAAATTATTTTTATATTTCATACCAACTTGTTTTTATTTAATCAATAGTACTTTTTTTTTCACTGTCCTGATATTAACGGATCACATCATTGGGAACAAAAGATTCCATATTCAAATAAATTTATTATTTGTATGTATGTTTTAATTTTTAAATATAAAAAATATATATTATCTATTATATACCACAATGTATCAACTATCATGTTGCCTTCTTGATCCCACTCCTCAATGTGATAGATCATTTTTGAAATTAGAAAATACTTTTATAAGATTTTTTTTTAAAAGTAGAAATTATGTTTATATTTGATAACAACTTGACCCATAAATCATTTTTAGAGATTAGAAGTCATTTTTATTTTATTTTTTACTGTCCTGATTGTGCTTCTTCGACCCAGATTCTTTTCATCCCACTTCCTATCTCCGTGTTTTATCCCTTAACCCCATTGGCCTCCACGACGTGCTAATGTAATTACTCCCCAAAATATGCTTAGTCCCTCGCTGAATCCTTTCCCCTCGCTTCCCACCTCTCATGTTTTTGGCTGAAATAATATAAATTTAAGATATTATGTAAATAATTCATTTGTTGGCTGAAAATAATTTAAATTTATAATTTACATTCAAAAATATATGTTTAGAATCTTTTTGTAACATTTTTAATATAGTTAACTGTTTAAACCTAAGTGTATATTTTTAAAATAGAAGAGAAGTTTGCGTAATTAAGATAAAATAAAAAGATAATTAAAATATTTTACTTTAAAATATAATACTTTTAGTTGATCCGTTACAAAATCGCACGTGTGGAATTAGTGTGGCTACGTGTACGAGGAGGGTGTCGCCACGTGTTTTCATCTCTCTGTTCTGTTAGCTGAACGGAGAGACAGAGCGCGCGACCTCTCGACTGTGTTTTATCGATCATCGTCTTCTTCAGTTTCTTTAGTTTTTTCTTTTTTTCCCCATTGGAAAGCTCTCAAATGGCGCGATTGCTCTGGGCAAATATCTTTCCTCTCGGAGAAGTAGGAAGAGTCGCTGAGGTAACGGACTGGTGGAACTACATTGATGAATCGGATCAATGGCAGAGAGGAATTTACTTCTCCCTTTGTGCCTCTTACGCCTTCCTCTCCTTCGTTGCTCTGGTACGTGATTTTTCTGTGTTTTTCCGAGAAATTTTACGGTTTCATATCAACTTCTTACAATTTATCCGAGAGCCGAGCATTGTGAAAATTAAGAAGCCCCGAGATGCGTCCAGGACGCAATACGATAGTTCTGAGAAAATGCAATGTTTAAACGTAACATGTAGCGTCGTCATTACTGATGTTCCGTAGAAGAAAACTGAGCAATATTTCAGCTGAAAGTTATATGAATTTTGGTTTCACTAACAAATTATTATACGGCATTTAAGATATATCCTCTTCAAGCAGTTTTGCCTCGCTTTTCGATTAGTGATTTTCTCTCAGTTTCAGAGAAACTAATTTGAGAATCTAGAATTGAGAAAATCGAGCGAGGTATCCACCGAAACTGACTGCATTATGAACTTTTTTAACTGATAAATTGCTCAGAGGCATTGTTCTCCCTTTTTCCCCTTCTTCTTCGTTTTGCAATCTAAATTTGAGATACAGAATCATCAGAATCGCTCAACCCTAGCTGTCAGTGAAACGACTATATTCAATGGCCAGACATTTTATTGTTTCATCCTTGTGAGTTTGTTGATTATCTGAAGAAAACAAAAATTTTCTTTGTTTTCTCAACCAGAGATGTGAACTTTCTGATGAACTTCATGTTTGCGAATTGTGTAGTTTTTGGTTGTTTGGATTACTATATGTCTTTTTATCTTCAGGTGCAACTTGTGCGCATTCAATTGAGGGTACCTGAATATGGATGGACAACACAGAAAGTTTTCCACATGATGAATTTCGTTGTCAATGGATGTAAGATTTATTAATCATATATGAATAACTCTGTTCGTTAATGTATATTTGCTTAAGCTTGATTAAACTATATTAATTGTGCAGCAAGGGCTCTTCTTCTCGGTCTATACCAATCTGTATTCCTTATTAGACCAAAGGTTTCTTCCTATACTCAACTCTACGCATCTAAGCATGTCATATGGAAAGATACAAATAATATTGACTGAGAATTACATGAGTGTACTTTTGTTCTAATCCTCTCACTTTGACCTTGTGGGATAACATCAGAACAAGGTTTCATTTCATAATTCCTCTCATTTTCTTTGACTTTATCTATGCAACTTATTAAGTTACTGGATCTCTCATCTTACGATCATGTTCTAACATATTCCATGCAATTTATTCTACCCCAATTAGGTACTGGAAGAGGTGTTAATGGATCTTCCAGGTCTTCTGTTTTTCTCTACCTATACATTGCTTGTCTTGTTCTGGGCTGAGATATATCATCAGGTAAATCTATTGGAAAATTATTACAATGAAAGTCATCTTTGGCTACTTTGCTAAAAGTCTTATTTGGTTTTTTTTTTTTTTTTTTTTTTTTTTTTTTTTTTTGTGATCAATTATTTGGTTCACTTGTTTCGAACATTATTTCAGGCAAGAAGGACACCAGCTCATCGACTTAGACGTGCTTATTTCATTATAAATGGAATCATTTACTTCACGCAGGTAAAAAAATACTCATTTTATTTCCTTTCCCGTCATCCTAATTCCCAAGCCTTGGAAGAAATAATATTGTTATTATATAAATTAACGTGAGCGTTTCTTTTTTATCTTCTCATTCGGATAATTATAGGTTTGCATCTGGATTGCCATTGATATAAGCAGAACTTCTGCTACTGTGGAAGCTGCTAGGCTCTTCCTTTCAGGTTATTTCTGTCAACCTCATTTTGGTTGATTACTTATATGATTATTTCATTTTATAACAACTTCTGAAAAAATAGTAGTAGATAATAAACTCATTGATTCCTTTCAAAAACACACTAGAATTGTATGATGTTACAAAACTTGTAATGTTTTTTTTTTTTTCCCGTTCATTTTTAATCTTGCAGTGACTTCATTCTGTGCTGCTTTTGGATTCTTGTTGTATGGTGGGAGGTAAGTTTTTGTCTACCTGAAAAGCACCATTGTTGCTGTTGGTCATCATTAAACACTTGTCTTTTCATGCAGACTGTTTTTATTGTTGAGACGATTCCCCATTGAATCCAGAGGTCGTCAGAAGAAGCTTTATGAGGTTCGTATCAGAGTCATATTATAACTTCAAATCTTGGAGGAAAAGTGTGTCTTCCCTATGGCATATTTCTTGAAATATGGGGAGAAAAAGTTTATAATCTATATACAGCTCCTCCAAATGTCGAGTTTGCTCTTACACATAAACTTTAAAAGCATTATATACGTTGATACAAATGGAGCTGTAATGGTGAGCAGTCAATTTTTTAATTGAAATTTAATATTTCAAATACATTGGAAAGAAATTTCATCCTATGTCTCTGATCTATTTACTGTACTGCATAGCTTTGAGATAGAATGCTAAAATAAAACGTGTAAAAAGTAATTCCATAAGTGACTTGTTACTACCTCCTGGTGGTTAATGTAAGACATATTTGAAGAGTTAATTTTGATCCTATAAATATAAGACATAATTTTCATATTTGTCAACCTATTCCTAATTTACCCATATTAATGCTCTCTCAACAATAATTAAGGAAGAGGGGGAATGAGGAAATTAAGGAAGATGATTTGGATGTTTTAAAAAATGCATGTCATATTAACTAACTTTCTTAATCTAATCAAATTAGATAAATGCGTTTTATATTAACGATAAGAGGGAGTATAGCTGAGAAAATCTGATATGGCTAATAGTTTTTGGAGCCTAACTTTTCTACTTGGCAGGTTGGCTCTGTCACAAGTATATGCTGCGCTTGTTTCATGATCAGATGTGTTCTGGTGGGTTACTTTCTCATTGGATTTATTGCACATATTCATCTGAAGTTTTTATTTATTTTTGACATGAACATCCTTGGTGAACTTATTGTAGCTTGCAATCTCTGCATTTGATAAGAAAGCAGATCTTGATGTTTTAGATCACCCCATTCTTAACCTACTGTATTACTTGGTAAGTTCTTAGCTCTTCTGTACTTTAATTTGTTCAGCATATTGCATTATTATCTTATTGTGCTTTAAATTGTGTCACACAGTCTCACGAGCTATAAATTAAATTACATCAATGCAGAAAATGATAATCAGTTTAATTACTGCAAAATAAGAAGACATTTGATGAATGAATTTATTAGCTTGATTAATTTAGCAATTATTCCAAAACATAATAGCTTTAAAAATGAAATGTACTAGTTGTTCTATTCTTGTGTGATTATTTCATGAAGACTTCTAGCAGAATGTTGGACGAGCAATGAGATGACACATCACATGAAAATTGAATGGTATCCTTAAAAGTTTAAAACCAACTCGAGGAAATTAATTTTGGGCCAATTTACAATAATTACAAGAAAAAAAGTAAAGAAAAATTACCAAAACGAAGACCGTTTTTTCTGTATAATACAAGGGGTATCTCCTTGCAGTATTCTCCTTTATTGCCTTTTCTTTAATTTTTTTTCCAACCTTTTATTGACTTTCCTATGAAATTGACTCTTCCATTATTGCCAGGAGAATATTGCTGTGAGTACACTAATTTTCTCCTTAAATTTGAATGCACGCGCACAACATCAATAACGAAAAGAAATCATGCATCACTCATTGAGTTGGTTATATAAAATGCTTAACAACTAACTGCTTAGATATATTGTTTATTATTACCTCAAATCCTTAATATTACGCCTATTTGTCTAATTTAATTAAATTAAGAAAGTTAGTCAAACTAGTTAATATGACATACTCCCTTCCATCCTAAATATAAAAACCCACTTGACTTTTTTTTGAAGAGGTTAAGGAAGCTAACTATATTACTTAGTCATAGTATATATTGTGTATTATTAGATTATATATCAGTTTATAAGTCGAACTAATTGGTTTGGAGAAAAAACAATAGATATAAATACATTAAAATATGTTATTTAGCTTCTTTAATCTCTTCAAAAAAATTCAACTTTTTTTACCAGAACTTTAAAAAAGTCAATTGGATCTTATATTCAGGACTTGAGATAATATATATTTTTTAATCACCTTAATCATCTTCCTCAATTCCCTCTATGTCTCTTTCACTTTATTATGATTGAGGAGGGAGTATCAATAGAAGTAAACTGATAAAACATTGACAAAAAATTAAGAAATAAGTCTTATATTTAAAAGTAAGATCATCTACACCGTCAAGGGAGTATTATATTTCATTCCGTATATTTCTTGAGCCCCTTTACCTTTTTTCATAGAACTAAAAATCCTTTGCTCTACCTTACTAATACTTATAAAAATCTTGTTTGGGAGAAGCAAAAATGTGCTTTTGTGAACACTTTTCTGTAAGTCAAGACAAAACTTCTCTCATATACTTATCTCGAATGTTGTAAAAACACTTCTAAAAAACTGAAACAATCATACATTTAGAAATGATAATAAATTTTTCCCCATCTTTCGTAGTATAAAAAGCAGCCATTAGTCATCATAACTAAACCTTGCAATGCCCTTTTGATTAATTGTATTACTATGAAACACCAACTTGTCAACTTAAAAGTTCTGATAGGATAATGATCACTGAGGATGTCCACAAGAGACTGACAAGTTTTCGAAATTACAACACGCATTATTGAATTAAAGTAAAATTAAAAAAAAAAAAAAAGAAATCAATAATGACATAAGTGTAGATATTTATGCTAGTTGTTGCAGGCAGCCATCTTTTAACTGGCCTTTATTTTTCATTTGTGAGACTATAAAAATGACAAAACTGAAGAAAAAACTGTGTTCTTGTTGTGAGCGAAGGTGAACAAATGTGTTTCATCTTTAACTTAATCCTTTACAAAAGAATTCTTGGGGCTTTAACCCTCAAATTTTCTCGTGAAACACAATTTTTTCTCAAAAAAAAAAAATCAAAAACTTGATCAGGTCTATTTGTTGTCATTGCAGTGGTTTATTATATTCATCTTGTGTTTATTTTCCTGAGCTGCAGACAGTAGAAATTATTCCATCCGGTTTGGTGCTCTTCATTCTGCGAAGGCTGCCTCCAAAAAGAATATCTGATCAATACCAGCCCATCAGATGAGCTCTTAATTTCTTTTAACATCCAATTCAACTACCCCTTTTATTATTTACATATATCTTCTTTTTTAAAAATTCCACTTATTTATTTTCTTCATGGAATGATCATTATTCATTGTCTACCATAAATAGCATAGCCTATTGAATTTGATCAACTCATGGAGCTACTCAAAGCATCAACTTTTATATAGGTAAAAGAGTATATGTGTTTTGCTACCAACGAAGTACTAATCCCAAAAGAAGGTTAAAGCAAGGCCTATTTGAAAAGGGAGAATATAATTTAGGTCTCAAATAAGAGAAATAATATATTAACAAATCTTATGACTTATCAATAGTAGCTCTTTCATTTGTCAATGAGGATTTTTTTGATATTATTTTATATAGTTGGCATTTAAATGATATTCTCCCTTTTGAGAAATGAATTGAATTATTGATTTGTGTGATGATGCCCTTGTGTTGTTTTAAACAGAATTAATCTCTTTCAACTTGGTTCAAGCTTTAAGGCTTTTTATTTGATTGGTTAATTATCATTTGAATGAGTTCAGATTAAGGTTTTATATCTTTCAACGAAAAAATATCAAGGTTTAATTTATTGGTTAACTTTCATACGGAGGACCTTTCCCTAATTCCATTTGAAAGCGAAAGTTACATTTAATTCTTGTTTCATGCATCACATTATGGAAGATGTACAACACATATTCAGGTTATCAACATCTGTTTTCATTTTGATAATCAAAGAGTAATAAAGATGAAATTCAATGGGCATATAGAAAAGTACAATTATACTGATAAAATATTCGTTTACAATTTCGATATCGTTTGTCGACGGAAACAGAAAATACAGCGGAAGTTTTAATATTTACAAATTTCACCAAAATATCACAAAATAGACTAATTATGAACACGATCTTATCCTCGCCTTGAGACATGTGCCATTCACTTTCTGGTGTCTATGTCTTTTCCCTTTACCCCACTGGTGGTACCCACTGAGGTATTTGTTTAAAAATAGGGTGAGATTCCGAAGAATCCCCGTATAAACATAATATCGTTCATAGAGAATGCGAAAAGTAAATATGATATGCGCCAAGGTATGTACAAATTAATGAAAAATATAAACACATTATCTTCATGTATACATGAGTAGGGCCCAGTCCCACAATTTACACCGGTTGGACTTCTGCCAACTCCTAGTGTAAGTGCACCTCTGGCACTAACTGCCCATCTCTAGGCAAATCATGTTGATTAATAAAGTGCATTTACAAAACAGTGGCATCCACACAATCACATAACTAATGGCATAGTGTATGAAGGATAATGTCCCTACCTCAACGCTTCATAATCCTCTGTTTAACGGTGTCTCATAACGCGTGTCGTTCCTTCTTTCGACTCGATCCTAAAATATTAAATGTATAAGAAATAGGTCATAACCTATCCAAGTATTATTTTAGATTCTTCCATAGTGTTTCTTGTAGTTATATTAGTCTATGGTGAAAATTTACTAAAATGCCCCGGGACCTCGGCCCGGCCTCCTATACCCGGCCCGATGACATGTTTTCCCAAAATTTTTACTACAGCTATTTTGACGTATTTTCGCCCAAAAAATCCATTTTTAGGCTAGAAATCACACCAAATTCAGAGTCAAATTACAAAAATACCCTTGACAACTCATATTCAGGGATTTCAGTAGCATTTTCATAATTATGTTTTTCCGGCCTCTACCGAAAAAGTGCTCAACTGTAACCCCACCTATTTTTACCCACTAAGTCCAATGGAATCATTTATTTTATGAAAATCCAACTCCTAGTACCAGTTCTGGTCCTGGCCGAAATTATTAGGAAAAAATGGGGAAAATGAGGTTTTGTGTTTTAGCTCCCAAAACTTATACTTTTCCACTTCTAATCCCTAATTAGCTTACTTAAACGCTTCTTAACCATGATTTAAAGGATTTTGGGCAGTATAACCCCTTAGGGTTATGACTTTTCTAATTTTACAACTCAACCCAAAAATCACAAAACCAAACAATAATTACCAACAACAACTTCAATACACTAAGAAGTTGAGGTTTTGGAGATTACCTCTTGATCCTTGGTGTGTGTGTCTCTCTCTCCTCAACCTTGAAGAATAGCTTGCTAAACCATGATTTCTATGAAGAACAAAAGCTTAGGGGATGAACTACATAATATAGGAAGCTTATTCGCTTGAAAACAAGCTCTTATCTTAGCTCTTGCTTCCACTTGCTCTCTAAATCACCAAGAGCTCTCAAACTCACACACACACACTCTCTCTCTCTCTCTCTCTCTCTCTCTTGTTTCCTTGCTTTGTCCGTGAAGTGTATGAAGGGAAATGAAAAGAACATGTTTTATTAATTTCCTCATCTTTCCTCCTAGCCACTGATATAATCAAGGGTCAAGATTACACCACCTTGCATGCACACCATTCCTCCTCCCATACCTCCCACCATACCCTCTTCTTTATGCCATACCTTCTCATTATAACCACTATGCACATGTCTTCACTTAGAGTGCACTCCACCTGTCATTATTGAGAGATTCATGTATTAAACATTTTTTTCCTTTTTCTTTCATGCATGGACGAAAATAATGAGAGGGAGGGAAGTAAAAAATTGTTTTGCTCAATTCCACAATTGACATAATTGGTTTTATGTATAATCCCCCTTAATTTTCCAATTCTTGATTTATTCCACCAAGAATAATCCCATTATGTATTTTCTTTTATTTTCCTTGATTAATTGAAATTAACTCCAATTAATTGGAAAATAATTAATCTTGGGCTAAATTGGCAAAATTATGATTTTGCTATCCCCTTTGTAATTTAATTCAATTTTTGAATTAATTTTCCCATTTCCTTATAAATATGAATATTTCAAAATTTACAAGATCCAAATTTATGAATATTCACCATTTTATTGAATTATTCAAATAATTATAATATATTTTTTGTGAATAAAATTTGGGGTGTTATACAGGTGGTTACCGATGAAAATTCAATTAACTAACTATAACCACGTATTAGGGTTATTCAAAGTGTCTTGGGCGTCTCGGTTCAATTCTGAACATTTTAGTCCCAAAATTTCCCATCCCATTTGGGACTAAGACGGGAACTTGGTTCACCCTTGAGATCCCTGTTCCGGTTTTAGATTTTTTTTTCTAATTTTTTGTTCGATTAAGGTATAAATTTAGCAATGAACTATTTTCTTATAGGCACCAAACATAATTAAATATTTTATGACTCAAAAGTAGACACAATCAATTTTTTCTGGTATCATATACAGCAACGCCATTAACTCTAGTTAATTTTCTTTACTTGTACACTATGGGTCTCACTAATCTTCTCATTCTATTATTTTAATACATTTAGCATATATAGCAATGTCGTTAACCTTAGTTAACTTTATTTACTTTTGCACTATGGGTCTCACCAGTTTTCTCACTCTATTATTTTAATACTTTTTTAGAAATATATGCCTTTTTTTAATAGGAAAATATTACTTAGACCCCATGGAAGCACTTTTATTTCAGTCAACCCCCCCAAAAGATTCTGTAATTTCATTGCACCCTCTTAAGTTAAAATGAAATTAAGTTTTGTCAGTGAAAAGACAATAATGCCCTCACTTTATTTTTTTCATAAAAGCATTTACATGACAAATAATTGGATTTAAAAGAATCTAAGGAGTTTAAAAAAAATTACAAGACAAATATGTGAATGACCAAAATATTTTAACTTATTGGGTCCTTTTAAATCCCTTTACAAGACAAATAAAAAAATTTACAAGGTAAATATGGGCATTTATATGACAAAAAATGATTATGTTAAGTGCTCATAGCGAAATAGTTTATTGCTAAATTTGCACATTTACCTTTATAAAAATATATTAAAATAATAGAGAGTGAGAAGACTAGTGGGACCCACTATGCAAAAAGTAAATTAAGCTAACCAGAGTTAACGACGTTACTATATGTGCTACCAAAAAAATTGATTATGCCTACTTTTGCACTCCAAGATGTGTATCACATTTTTATTGGAGTATAAAGATAATAACAAACGTAATGATAATAATAATAAAATATTATTCTTCAATTCTAGATCAATTTATGTAATTATTATATCATTTTAAAAAATAAAATATGGAGTATTTAAATAATATAATGATATTTTTTAAATTTATTATTTTTTTAAAAAAGTAAACCGGGATTTCTCGATCTTATCCCAGTACTATCAGGACAAAAACTAGGATGCAAATTACGTCCCGGCCAAAAATCGGGACCAAAAACCAAGATTGGGAGATCCAGTCCCATCCCACAGTTTGAACATCTCTATGGTTGAAATTGAAAATCAAAAGGGAGAATTATACATGGGTCCCATGGAAGCTAAAATACGAAGAAATGGTCCCGGGAAAATCTGAAATTACCCTAAAGTCCTAAGGGACCATTTTATAATAAAATTTAGGTGATAAATGTCACAATTACCCCATGTCAGACAAACAGTAAAATAGGTGATTAAATGCTATGAATCACTCATATTACGTCCGGAAGAAGTCTGGAGAAGGCGGGAAAAACTCAGTGGAGATCAGCAACCATAGTTGAAGATTAAGATAGGGAATTCATGCCATCCACTGTCTTGTCCTGATTATTGCATCTGACTCACATATTCTGTTTAGTTGGTAAACATAGCTTTAGGTTTTGTTGAGTCATGTTCTTTTTGATCATGAAAATGAAAAAAGTTATCTACTTTTGATGGATATTGTCCTGTGTATACTTGCAAATTATAAAGGAAGATCTATTAAATGCAATGGATATGGTTTGACAAAGTTTGCATTGTGTTTGGGTATGGTTTTGTATGCTCTGTTTTTGGTGTTATTATGCTCTGTTTTCTGGTGTATGGTGCTGTGTTTCTATAATATAAGAGGTAAGGAATGAAGATATGGGTCAAAGGTTTGGGGCTATATGACATGATTTGAGTAGGAAAAAAAGAGTTGTTAATGGAAGCAGCGATAGTTGTCAATGGAGGCGCCTTAAGTTGTTAATGACAACTAGAGGTCATATTTAAATGTTTTTTATGACAACTAAAGGTTTTTTTATTGATATTTGTTTTGGTCAAAATTTTTGTGGGCATTGTCCTCCATATGCTTGCAAGTTATAAAGGAAGGTCTTGTAAATGCAACGGATATGTTTTGGCTAAGGTTTCAATGTGTTTTGGTATTATTTTGTATGCTCTATTTTTTGTGTTATTATGCTCTGTTTTCTGGTTCATGATGGTGTGTTTCTACAATAGAAGAGGTAAGGAATGAAGATAAGGGTCAAAGGTTAGGGGCTACATAACCTGATTTGCGTAGGGAAAAAAGAGTTGTTAATGGCAGCAGTGATAGTTGTTAATGGAGGCTCCATAACTTGTTAATAACAACTAGATGTCATATTTAAATGTTCCTTCCTTATGGTGTAATGGTGTTTGGAATGGGGCTGAAAAATTTGCTATGTTTTTCGATATTTTGTGCTGTTTTCAGTCATTATAAGTGGGATTTAATGACCAAGGTGTGAAATATGTGTGGTTGGTGGTGTTAATTATATAGTAAGAAAGTGTTGTTAATAGAGGCTGTGACATTTGTTAATAAGGCTGCTGACATTGTTAATGACAACTTTTTTGTGCAGTAGACAGCAGAAATGGCTACGACGTTCAATAAGAATCTACTATGTTTCCTTCATATAAGGGGAAGGTTTGAAGTCAGTAGAGATGGTGATTTAACATATGTTGGTGGAAGTGTCAGATCTAGAACCATTAAGGAAGGAACAAAATGGTTTATCATTGTGGCAAGTGCAATGAAGCTGGCCGCACTGTAAAGACCTGCAAGAATCCTAATCCAAGCTGATAAATCATGGTCGTTTTGGTTCTTTTAATTTTGGAAAGTGCATGTCATAGTATTTGTGTAAATATGAATAGATACAAATCCATACTAGTTCTATAGCAATGGTATGTGACTTTTGTCTTACTTGTGCATGCATTTTTAGCTATAAATGAAGGTTGGATATAATATGGCTTGGTATCCCACTTTCATTTATGGAAAGTTGTAATGAGTTGTTAATTATGTTGTCAATGTATGGACCTAAAGTTATCAGTGTATGCCCATGGAGTTGTTAATATATATTTATGCAGTAGTGTTGACATTTGCGTTACACGCTTTCATGTTTTGCAAGTTTGAAGCTGATGTAAATTATGTTGTCAAGAAATGGACGTCAAGTTGTCATTGTAGGCCTATGGAGTTGTCAGTGAACGCCCATGGAGTTGTTAATATATATTTATGCAGTAATGTTGACATTTGTGAAAACCATTGTCATGTTTTGAATGTTTCAAGTTGATGTAAATTATGTTGTCAACGAATGGACGTCAAGTTGTCATTGTAAGCCCATGGAGTTGTTAATATATATATATATTTATTTATTTATTTATGCAGTAATGTTGACATTTATGTAAATCACTGTCATGTTTTGAATGTTTCAAGCTGATGTAAATTTTGTTGTCAATGAATGGACGTCAAGTTGTCATTGTAGGCCCATGGAGTTGTCAGTGGAGGCTCATGGAGTTGTTAATGAACACCCCTTGAGTTATCAGTGAAGGCCCCTTGAGTTGTTAATGAACGTCCCTTGAGTTATCAGTGAAGGCCCCTTGAGTTGTGAATAAAGGCCCCTTGAGTTGTCAGTGAAGCCCCTTGAGTTGTCAGTGCAGGCCCCTTGAGTTGTTAATAAACGCCCCTTGAGTTGTCAGTGAGGGCCCCTTGAGTTGTTAATGAACGCCCCTCGAGTTGTCAGTGGAACCCCTTTGAGTTGTCAGTGGAGGCCCCTTGAGTTGTTAATGAACGCCCCTCGAGTTGTCAGTGGAGCCCCTTTGAGTTGTCAGTGTAGGCCCCTAGAGTTGTTAATGAACGCCCCTTGAGTTGTCAGTGGAGCCCCTTTGAGTTGTCAGTGGAGGCCCCTAGAGTTATCATTGCAGGCCCCTTTAGTTGTCACTGGAGGCCCCTCGAGTTGTTAACACACTTGAGCTGTTATGAATTGTCAAGTGAGTCTCAGTGTGTGTTTGGTTTAGCTTTTACGATTTATGAGGTGAAACCTAGGTTTGGAAAATTCCGAAACACTCACTCAATGGGTTGGTCCGATGGCAAGCGATGCACTACGATATGGTACTAATTGAATAAAAAATGCTGAGACAACGAAAAACGTGTATAAGCAAATTGTTAACACACTCATGTCACGGCACTTGGCCCAAGTGCCATGGCACCTGAGAAGTGTGTACAGCATTGAATTCTCTGGTGTGACGACACTTGGGCCAATTGCCTCGGCACCAGGGCATTCTTATATGAATAAACTACAAGCATCACTTTTCTTTGACCGAATAAAGTAGCACATTCTTCTTCATTGCATAAACTAAAAATTCAACAAGGCCACAAAGTTTCAATAACATACTAGAACGCGAACATTACAGAGAAAAATATTACAAAGATTCTTTTTCCTTTCACTGAATAAACAAGTAGCTTCTTCAGTGCATAAATTAGAAAATCAATAAGACTACAAAGTTTAATGTTAATGATTGTAGCTCCAGATAACAAGGCATGTTCTTGAGAGAGTTGACTGCTAACTCCTCCACAAGGGGTGTCTTGTTTAAAAGTCACATATTCCATCTTTTTTTGGCTTTAAATTTACAGGGCATCTACAATGGACCGAGCCAGACTTAGCACTTCAAATGGAGCTTTCTTTGCTATATCTTTCACAGTGAGAGGACAAGAATCAGTCATCCAGAAGTAGGCAAATGCATTTGTGCCTTCTGAAATTAAATTTAATACATACAATCAGATATGTAAAAATATAGGAATTCCACTATTTGCAACATCAAGCAGGGACTTGCCATTGGCGCCCTTGGTCTAGTTTTGCTTTCGCCCCCCCCCCCTTCCTTTTTTATATAACCATTTTTCCCTTCTCCATCTTTTTTACCTGAAAATAAATTCAAAGCTCATCAAACAATAACAAAACATTAACTCAAGTACTTACTAAGCTGCACAACACCTTTGGTTTGAGTGATAAAAGCAATAAGTGCCAATAACATGTTTTGTGTTGCCTAGGTGAAATATAAAGGTGAAAGTCCTTAATTCCTCATTATAATGTCTCAAAACATATCTATTGATTATTTCAGCATCCTAAATCAAACTGTAGTACTTGAATCACTTGCTTAGCATTTTACAAGTCTCAAAACAAAACTTTTGGATTTCTTCAGACTTTTCCATCTCTGTCAAGCTCATGGAAAAACAACACACAAATAGGAAAGACCCTTGGTGCTTGAAATCACAGTGGCTTGAAATCACTTGTCGCTGTATCATAAACTCTATGAATAAATGGTCAAGAGTTTTAAAGTATACACGAGTCAAAAAGGCAACTGTAATTAGTTTTATTTTCATGTATGTTCTAGCTACATGTGTTAATAAGAAAGACCCTTGGTGCTTCAAAACACAAAGGAAAAGTCCTTATAATTCCTTTTTGCCATATGCAGTTCACTTTTACTCGTACATTGCTTCAGGTAACTGAAGTCATGAGTATTCTGCTCCAATTGTGTGAAATCTCCTTTAATCATTGCCTCATGGAGATAAAGAGAGAAGAAGACACAAAAGGAGAAAAATGTACTTAAATAATTGTTACAGATAGTAAAAGCATTTATGGATCTTCCAAAACAGCACAAAATACCAAAAAAACATGGCAAACTTTTCAAACCCATTCCAAACACCATTACACCATAAGCAAAAGATTTAAATATTACCTCTAGTTGTCCTTAACAAGTTAAGGAGCCTCCATTGAAAACTATCACTGCTCCCATTAACAACTCTTTTTTCCCTACGCAAATCAGGTTATGTAGCCCCAAACCTTTCACCATCATCTTCATTCCTTATCTCTTCTATTGCAGAAACACACCACCATGAACCAGAAAATAGAGCATAATGACAGCAAAAACAGAGCATACAAAACCATACCCAAACACATTGAAATATTAGCCAAAGCATATTCATTGCATTTACTAAGCTTTCCTTTATAGTTTGCAAGAATATTGAGAACAATGCCCACAAAAATCAAACAATCTCTTTCAATTTATCATGGCCAAAACAAATATCAATCAAAAAAATCTTTAGTTGTCACAAAAAACATTTAAATATGATCTCTAGTTGTCATTAACAAGTTAAGAAGCCTCCATTGACAACTATCTCTGCTTCCATTAACAACTCTTTTTTTCCTACGCAAATCAAGTCATGTAACCATAAACCTTTCACCCTCATCTTCATTCCTTACCTCTGATATTGCAGGAACATGGGTATGTCCATCATAGCCAATTATGAACTCATCAAGCAACTATTAATGAGTATCTTAACATGGGTTATTAACACTTGGGAATCAAACATACTGGATCGTAGAGATGCTCACAAACACTTGAAGAATCAAACAACAAACATACCATGGTTGCAACAGAGTTGTGGCTTCTGCTCTTTTGGAGACCACCTAGGTCGAAACTTGGGGCTTTCTTTCTAGTAAATAAATTGAACCAACAGATGAGGAATCATTTGCATTCAGACAAACACCGGCAAATTTAGGAGGCAACGACTTGCGACAATGATTGGAAACAAAGTGCGACAGCAACAACGACCGAACGCAATGGCTGCGAGACTGCCGAAGTTGGCCGGCGAAATGTGGTTCTCAAGTCTCCACAAAGAAATTGGGGCTATCATGAAGGGGAGAGAGGAAATACCTAAGGGTATTTGTGACTTTTCTCATTTGGAATTTATTACAAAATGGTCCCATGGGACTTGACGGTAATTTCAGAATTTCCCGGGACCATTTCTTCATATTTTGTCTTCCATGGGACTACAGTGTAATTCTTCCAAATGAAAAGGGTGATCAAGAAGAATGCTAATAGAAGTCATTGAATAAAATATCTTTGTGAACTGGCCTTTAGTTTTCATTTGAGACTATAAAAATGACAAAACTGGAGAAAAACTGCGTTCTTGTTGTGAGCGAAGATGAACAAATGTGTTTCATCTTTAACTTAATCCTTTACACAAGAATTCTTGGGGCTTTGACCCTCAAATTCCTCGTGAAACACAATTTTTCCAAAAAAAAAAAAAAAAAAAAAGGGGGCAATTACAATGAAGTCCCATATAAGAGAAAAAAATGAAGAAATGGTCCCTGAAATTGTCAGTGTAAGCTCCTCAACTTGTTAATGGACGCTCCTCGACTTGTCATTAACAACTTCAGGGACCATTTTTTTCATTTTTTTTCTCTTGTATAGGACTTCATTGTAACTGTCCCAAAAAAAAACAATTAAACAAACTCAAGAGACTTGATCAGGTCTATTTGTAGTCATTGTAGTGGTTTATTATATTTATCTTGTGTTTATTTTCCTGAGCTGCAGACAGTAGAAATTATTCCATCCGGTTTGGTGCTCTTCATTCTGCGAAGGCTGCCTCCAAAAAGAGTATCTCATCAATACCAGCCCATCAGATGAGCTCTTAATTTCGTTTAAAAACCCAATTCAGGAACCCCTTTTATCATTTACATGTATCTTCTTTTATAAAAATTTCACTTGTTTACCAACATTAGAGTAGGTCTAGTGGTGTAAAACCTCGTTAGATCCCTCTGGGTTTCAAGTTCAAATATATGAGGAGATACTTGTATTGAAAGGGGTAGCCATGAACCCTGAATCGGATAATAATATCCAAAACAAAAAATCCTCTTATTTATTTTCTTCATGGAATGATAATTATTCAATGTCTACTATAATAGCATAGCCTATTGAATTTGATCAACTCATGGAGCTAGTCATAGCATCAACTTTTATATAGGTAAAAAAAAGAGTATATGTGTTGTGCGACTAGGGATGTATTAATCCCAAAAGAAGTTTTGGGCAAGGCCTATTCGAAAATGAATTGAATTATTGATTTGTATAATGATGCCCTTGTGTTGTTTTAAACAGAATTAATCACTTTCAACTTTTATATAGGTAAAAAAAGAGTATATGTGTTGTCCGACTAAGGCTTTTTATTTGATTGGTTAATTATCATTTGAATGAGTCCAGGTTAAGGTTTTAAGTCTTTTAACGAAAAAATGATCAAGGTTTAATTGATTGGTTAACTTTCGTACAGAGGAGGACCTTTCCCTAATTCCATTTGATAGCGAAAGTTGCATTTAATTCTTGTTTCATGCGTCACATTATGGAAGATGGCTGTTAAAAAAACAAAAGCATTATGGAAGATGTGGAAACATATATTCAGGTGGTTACCTATGAAAATTCAATTAAATAACTATAACCATGTATCATGGGTGTTTAAAGTATCCTGGTTGTCCCAACCCGGTCCCGGACATTTTGGAACCAGAATTATGTCCAAGACATATTGGGACTGGGACAGGAATTGGGATCACCCTTGAGATCCCAGTCCCAATTTATTTTTTAAAATTTTTTATTAGGTTAAGATGCAAATTTATGAACGAACTATTTTATTATGAGCACCAAACATAATTAATTATTTTGGGATGTAAAACTAGACATAATCAATTTTTTTGGCAGCATATATATAACAATTCCGTTAATCTTGGTTGACTTCCATTACTTTTTGTACTGTAGGTCCCATCAGTCTTTTCACTCTCTATTATTTTAATATATTTTTAGAATTATATGCCTTTTTTAATAGAAAAATATTACTCAGACCCCATGAAAGCAATTTAACTTCAGTCAACCCCAAATTAGTCTAAAATTTCATTGCACCCTTGGGTCAAAATGAAATTAAGTTTTATCAGTGAAAAGGTAATAATGACCCTTACTTTATTTTTTTTTCATAAGAGCATTTACAAGACAAATAAAAGTATTCACAAGACAAATAAATAGTTTTAAAAAAATATAAGGAGCTAAAAAAATATTTACGAGACAAATAAGGAAATTTTCAAGGCAAATATGGGCATTTATATGACAAAATGCTTGTCTACTTTTAGACCCAAGCAAAAAATGATTGTGTTGGGTGTTTATAATAAAATAGTTTATTGCTAACTTTGAACATTTATCCTTCTAAAAATATATTAAAATAATAGAGTGAGAAAACTAGTAGGACTCACAGTGCAAAAATTAACAGAAGTTAACCAGGGTTAGTGGCGTTGCTATATATGCTACCAAAAGAATTGATTATTTCTACTTTTGCATCCCAAAATAGTTAATTGTGTTGGGTGCCAATAGGAAAATAGTTCATTACTAAATTTGCACCTTAATCCTTTTATCTCATAAGTTAAGTTATCCTTTTATTTTTGTAGCCTTAAGTTATCCTTTGATAAGATATATATCACATTTTTAGTTGGAGTGTAAAAATAATAACAAATGTTGTAATAATAATAATAATAATAATAATAATAATAATAATAATATGTTATTCTTCAATTCTAGATTAATTTATGTAATTATTAGTTGTTAAATGATCACTGTAAACAATAAAATATGGAGTATTTAAATAATATAATGATACTTTTTAAGTTTATTATTTTTTTGAAAAAATAAACCGGCATTTCACAATCTCGTCCTAGTACCCTTGGGACAGGAGCCGGGATGCAATCAGGACCAGGAACCGGGATGTCCCAAGATTTGAACAACCCTACCATATATGGTTGAAATTGAAAATAAAATGAAGAATTACATTCAGGTCCTGCCCAAAAGAAAAAATGACAAAAATAGTCCAATGAATTTGTTAATCGTGCCCATAGAGTTGTTAATTCACACCTGAGTTGTCAATGAAACTATCTTTTTCATTTTTACTCTTAAATGAGACCTAATTATAATTCCCCCCAAATAGAAGGGTGATCAAGAAGAATACTAAAAGAAGTCATCGAATAGAATATCTTTGTGAATAATCAAGTATAACTTCTTGACGCGCTGTTGAATCTTAAAATGAAATTCTTGGTTGAAATGAATCAAAAACATTTGCATCCGTTTTAAATATCTTTATGCTTAAAGCGCATTTATTTCATTTTATTTTGTCTCCATTATTTTGATCCCGTTTGTATTCTTCTGTTTTTTTTTTTTTTTACCCAGAACATTCTTCCGAGTTGAAAAACTATATTTTACATGTTACGTCCTGAAGATTTACGGTCATCTACCAGATCTTCAACAACACTCATTTTTGGACAAATATTCCCAACCAGTTGCATATAAATAGAATCAACCTGTCTTGCAAAAATTAGCATACAAAAAACAAACCATGTCACATAAAACTACATTTCACTGTCAAACCTGAATGTATGCTAGCTATGGATCCAAATAAATAAAAATTAGGCATATATACAAGAAGACCATAATACCATGTTAGGACTCTTAAGACCTCCCCAATGCCAAACACAGCCACAAATAGCCATCTATTTACAGAGGGGAGGATCAGAGCAGCCAAGGTGGCCGTGAATCAATCAAATGCTATAGGTATGAAATTATCATCTAAAAGCATGTCAATATCAATCAACTGCTCAACACCATCAACAGTCTCTTCCGAATTGGTCAAGTCCATATTGCCAGACTGAAAATTGTCGAACGAATATTATCAAAAATAAATGCCGAATGAACACAGTCAAGTGAAATAAGAGGGTAATTAATTAATTATAACAGCTACTATATGGAAGGGCAAAATAAATAAATACCTTAGTCTGACGGAAGTCCTCAACAACATTCAGCAGCCGTCGATATTGAGCCCGTGCTTCAGGATACTGAACCATGGACTTTACCCTCGAAAGGGCCTTCTGGAACTTTTCCTCACTTTGTTTCCTACCTTCCTTGAGAAAATCATAATCATCCTCTTTCAAATGTTCACTTGATTGGCTGGGTTCCTTGTTAGCAGCAGCAGCATCTGGTCGAAACCCACGTAAGCCACTTCCCTTGCGTCTCCAACGCAATATGACCTTCTCCAGGATTCCTACAGACCAGATGATTGACTTGTATTGCTTCCTTACCTGGTGCCCTCTTACATGAGCCTTAAAAGCAGAGAGTTCAATCAGTACAAGGATGTGTCAAATGGAGAGGGGCAAGGCAAGGGACAAATTAAAAAAGACGATACAAGGAAAAATAGATCAAGACTCCTAATAATTTTTCAAGTCTTCCAATGTGCTTGATGAATCAAAATTTAGGAAAGCTGTTCACATCTTTTGGAAAAATATTATTTGGCTAGCTTCATTTTTTCTAGGGTAAAGGCGCATCCAGCGCCCCGATATATGTTTAGAGGTGCAATTAGCACCCTAAAGTATTTAAGGGCGCAATCAACACTCTAAACTATTTTTGGAGGTGCAATCATCACCCTAAAGTATTTAAGGGTGCAATCTGCACCCTAAATCATTTTTGAAGATGCAATCAATACCCTAATGTATTAAAAATGGAGCAATTATACCCCTTCACTAATAGAATACTAACTTCGTTTGCTGACACAGTTTTTCCTTTCCTCTTTAATCAATTTTAAACCATAAACCTTGGGTTAATATTTTGTTATGAAAGGATGCAATTGCTCCATATTTAATATATTAGGGGCAAAATTGCACCCTTGAATACTAAAAGAAGGGATGAACATGTTGAAGATTAATGAAAGAGGAAAGGAAAGAGTGTATCAACAAACAGAGTTAGTATTTTGTTAGTGAAGGGTTGTAATTGCTCCATTTTTAATACATTAGGGTGCTAATTGCACCTCTAAAAATACATTAAGGTGCTGATTACACCTCCAAAAATACTCTGGGGTGCTGATTGCACCCTAAAATATTTTAGGTTGCTGATTGCACATTCAAAAATAGTTCGGAATGCTGGATGCACCTTTACCCTTTTATCTAACATCATTTAAACGCCTCAAACTTCAAATAACCATTTTGGCCAACGCACGTAGTTTTTAACAATAGGATCTGAAAGCACAAGCAAAATAAATCATTTTATAAATAAGAAACAACGCCAGCCAAAGATCCCTTCCATAGTCACAACAATGCCTGCAACAGGCACTATAACAGCTAGACAAGGTGGAACAGGGGTAATAACAGCTCTGATACTAAATTGATGTAATACGTTGAAGAGGAGAAGAGAAGTAGTAGAGGAGGGAGAATTTATGAAGAATTTGGGATGTTTTGGTAAAATTTATTATAACTGGCTTCATTTTCTCCCCTTTCTTTTATCCTTCATTTTTGCGCGTTTACTTGTGAAAATTTCTTGTCCACCCTACTTTCCTAGTTCTGTGTCATCCCCTCTGCTCTAATTAAATTTATATTCCCTATAAATAACAAATGCCATTCTGGAAATATGAAGGGGAAGGCCAATATGGAGAATTTTCAACGCATGACTTCTCTACATGGTGAGGGAATTCTCAGAAATGAAAAACAATGAGCTCTTCAAATAAAAGCTAAGTAGGACCTTACGGGAAAGATATGAATAAGTTTCTAGAAAATGCATGTTTACATTCCCAGGGCTGGCCTTTAATATTTGCAGCTTCAATTTTCAAATTAAAGAATAAAGCACAGATTCAAATTATCCAAAGGAGGAAACAGGAACAAATAACAAAAACTAAAAAAGGAAAGAGCTTTTGTCATACAAAATAAGAAAAATAAGTATCATAGAGACTCAAAAAAGAGATCAAGACAAAAAACCTGGATTTTAACAACTCTTTGACGAATTATTAGGAATTCTTTTCTCTTCTTCCAGCCACGGAACTTCTTCTGTATTTGTGTTGCTGCAGCATGGGCTAACCCATCTCCCTGTCCGGCCTTGCCTGCCTTAGAACCTAGAAGAGAAAGAGCTCGTGGATCTGACAGTCCAAACTCATCATCCGGGTACTCATTCAACTGCTTTCTTTGGAATGATTGCATTCTGAATACTTGATGTATACGATCAGCTGCCTGTGTAGCATTACGAACAGCAGTGAGAGAATCCTTAAGGCATACGGCATCGGGCATATCACCATAAAACAAAGGTGTCGCAGAACGCTCTGAGACAGTATGCACTGCTTTCACTCCTGAAGCCTCTTGACCACCATCTCTCTTTTGCTCATCCATTGTGAGAAGTCCAAGGTGGTCAGTTAATAAGCACTCTGCAAGAAAGCCTGAGATTCCCTTGTGTCCATTCCTAGAAGCAAGATCTGCCGGTGTTCTACCCGAAGGAAATTCAGGTGATGGATCAGTCAATGCTCCAGGATTTGCACCCATAGTGACAAGGAGAGCAACTGTCCGCTCTCTAAGCAATTGAGGACAAGGAATAACATAAGCACCTCATGTAATGCGAAATAGAGTTAATTTGAGAGTAAAAATTAACAATCATATGTAATGCCATAGATAGAGTGGATTATATAGTAGTTGTAGTAATTTGTCTTTAACAAACCATTATAAGCATGACAATAAGCCCATAACTTGTATGCATAATTAAATAACTTCCTTTAAAGAGAAAAACACATTTAATAACTTCATGTCATGGGAAAAACTAAATTTCTATGCAGAATCCACATTTCCAAAATGACAGAAATGTGGACAAAATCCAAGTACTAAGAGAATGCCAACCAGATAGATACAATCCATGCTGACTTAACATACTAAATCGTAAGATTCTAATGACACTTACCTGCCACAAGAGGCAGCCCAATGCAGAGCCGTCCATCCATTTACATCGCGGAAATTGATATTAACTCCAGAAATAATAATTGGTGCTATGGTCCAATCATAACCAAGAGCAGCTGTCAGATGTAGCACACCCTGTCCCTCCTCATCTAATACATTTGGCCCTTTACCATCTTCAGCTACTTTGTGAAGTAGCCATGAGTACAGCTTCTCTTTCACTTGTCTTTGAAATTGCTGCTCCTTTACCTTCTGCTGGGACATGTCCACATCTAACGTTGTCTCTTCCTCATTTAAATACTCGTCTTCTTCCCTCAATGAAACAAGCTTATATATCAAGCTTCTTTTCTCTGTATCATCATCAAGTGACTTGTCATTTGAAGGGCACTCTGATTTCGAAGAAAGTAATGCTTCCAATCGCAAATAGAACAGCATTTCAAATGAACTGCAGTAAATATCTTCAACTTCTACATCCTTGGCAAAGCCCTCTCTGTAATCAAATTCCCTCACTTCACTGCAAGCTAACCTATTGGAACATGTTACATAGAAGGGGAACCTTCCAGCCTTATGAGGTGGAGCAAGACAACACAAGACTCCATTGGCTAAAATCTCAGCAGGAACTTCAACTTCCCCAAACATACAAGACCAGTTGCAGTTTGCCACCCCTGGTTGATTCTTCAAAAACGTTCCAATGATCAAAACCTGAGCGTTTTAAGTAGCATAGCATGTCAGAAATCTGAGCTTCCTTGTTTACAAGTCATGCAGATATAAAAGAGTTGAATACAGGAAAGATACAAGATGGGAATTGTGCAATAATAATTTCAACTAAATAAAATCCAGAAGGATCTGATCAGGAAAAGAGCAGCTGATATTTGAAGCAAGAGACGGTAAGTTTTTATTATAAAAGTAATCTATGGAAACATATTATATTCAATTTAATTACTTCTTACTCTAAGTTTTTTTTTTTTCTTTGAAGAGAAAAAAACAGAACTACAGAGATAAAAATGACTACCTAATTTGATTCCCAAAAAAGCAGACTGCCTAACACAAATAACTCTATATTAGAAAATGAATCTTAAATCAAAATACTAGTTAATTTCCTTCTTTTCTTTTCATGATTAAAAATGCCATCCATTTAGGAGTACCTCAGTTTCAGAATCAGCATAAGCACATTTAGGCAAAAAATTGTATATGCTGAACAGCTGGTCATGAGAGAGGGAGGGACTAAGTGACGAATCATCTATAACTTGCCCACATTCATCTGTGCTCCATGAAATACCCGACGAGGATTGCATACGTAGATCATCCACCTCTGGAAGTTCTTTACTAACCCATCGAGAAAAGCTGTCAACTTTCTTCAGGCTATCACCTCCCTCTAATAATGGGCGTTTCATAATGAAAGCATTCTCATTCTCAGAACTAGGTTTCAGAGAAAATTGATATTGTGCATCTGTATGCTGTTCTGAAAAGTTTTCCTGCAAAGGCTGTTCTCTTGACTGACCATTAAAAGTCAACAGGTCAGAAGCAATCTCAGGACCTGCATTATGAGATTCATTCACTAGTAAACCAGTGGGAAAATCAGATCCATATTCAGAACTCAACAATTGGGTTATTGGCCATTTATGCAACTGTCCTGAATGTTCATCAAAAGGAATCTGTATAAACATATCAAAGAAAAAAATATTAAAGTAATTACATATTGTAACAAAATCATAAATTTAATTAAAATCAAAACAGAAACTGTAGATTAAAATGTCAATATAGCGCAAACGAGCATTTAATCCCCGAGCGCGAATGCATTAACATCACTGAAATCAATAGCCCAAAGCATATACATATACATTTAGTGATATCCAAAATATATTAAAATATTAACTTCCACGAATTGCCAACTAATTATGAATATTGAAATATATTTTCAAACGTCCAAAATAACACAAGAACTCATCAACATAGACAAATTTGATGATGAGGGACCTGTTTGATGGAGTATGCAGATAATATAGACATGTTTGACTCCCTTGAGCATTATATTGCAGGGAAAAATTGACTCCAATGTTTTTTTTTTTTTTTGGGGCTGAATTGACTCCAATGTAACCATTAGTTCAATTCATTATAATCCTCATCGCGACAAAAAGCATCGACACAATATATTACACTCCGTGTAAAGACAATGGTATTGTAATTGCCATGAAATAATTAAATATCAATTTGGCAACTCAATAATCTTATACTTTCATCTTTAAAATCAAACCTTGTCAGTGAAACTTCCATTTATAAATAATAGATATAGGAACAATTATATCACTTAGATAAAGAAATTAATCTGCACATCATACTTTCCAGTAATCAAATGGATTTTTCTAAAAATCAATATCATCTTTTTACATAAATGATCGATAACAACCATTAAAAGCACACAATTATATACAGAAAAACTACACTTGGCTACAATACATAAACAAATTTCATGATTCTAAATTTAAATCCCACAATGAAATATAATAACCATAATCATAAATCTTGATCCAATTAATCTATTATTTAAATCATGAATATGATAAATGCATGACCTTATATAAAAGTTTATTATTGATATCAATAAAAAATGTTTTGCCTTTCATAAAAAATATTGTTTCTCAATGACCATAATATAATTAGAAAGGATTATATTATTGCATTAGATTTATCTTTTTGTTAGATACAAATGATGTGGAAAAATAGTAGTGTAATGATAAAGTAATTAATTGAACTTTACAAAAATAGTTATTTGAAGAAATATCATAATGACATAATAAGAGTATTGAAGGATTAAAAAGTAGGGGAGGCATCACATGGACTAGGGAGAAAAGAAAAGCTCGGAACCCCACACTACCCATGAAGCTCTTACCGTTCAAATGAACAGTAACCCTTGATCTAGATTTATTACTATATATTGATATATTTATACTATCATAGATAAATGGCAATACAACAACATTGCTCTTAACATGGTTGTATAATATGAGCGACCAAGACATGGGCATTAACCATTTTCCAGGATTCCAGTATCAGTTTAGGCGCTAAATGCCCATATCTTAAGATATGATATGACTACTATTGGAAAAGGTTTTAATAACAAAAGATTCTGTTTTAGAAATGATTCAAAACTATGAATTTTATTTCCCAGGAAAGAATGTTTTTGAGTAATTTAGCTAGATCCAAATTAATCAAACGGATAATGTCATGAAACACAACAGATGAAGTAACAGAAAATCAAGAAAACCGTCCATCATCATTCACCTTGATAAAATATAAGACCACTCATAAACTGATGACTAACTTCAATGTTGAAGGCAATAAGCAATGTTTTGAAGGTCAACCCATTCACTGTCCTTGAAATTGATTCATTCCACCAAGTTTTTAAACCTAACAAACCTGATGGTTGGCTTCTAATACAGACAGAAAGAGAATGCTAAGCTAATTTCAACGTGTGGGTTCCTAATTATAGCTTAAAGGCATCATGAACCAAGCAATATGCTATACAAACACAAGTAATACTACCTTAGGATGTAAAACCTTGAGCTTGCCAATGGATATTGCAACATATTTTTCCCCCTCCTTTTTAAAATCAATTTCAATGTGAATAAAAATGATACAAAGAATGTGTAAGACTCGGAACCATTAAATGATAGATTACTCTTTCAAGATAACAAAACTTCAGTGTAATGACGTTAAATCACTCAACTTTTCCTCAGCCTCACTTTTCTCCAGCAACTACACTACCATGAGAAGAGAGAAGGGGAATAAAGGGAGGGGTAAAGGCAACCTCAAAATTCATCAAGCACCAAATCCTTTGGCAATGACATGCAGATTCGCAAGGATAAGTGACATTACATGACAATTGCATTAGTTCACACTTCAGCATTTTGACCAAATGTTAAACGTTCTGGGCAATTTCCAGATTTTGCACCATCCTAAAAGATACTCGGCCCTTATTATAGGATCCTAATTTTTGAATTGGTTCGTCCCATCTTATAAGATCCACTTTGGGTCCATCTGAACATTAAATGCATTTTTACCCAAGTTACCCTTAATAGTTTTCCCATACATTCTCATGTTTTTTCTCAATCTGACCTAACCACTTGTAAATAAGGGCATATTTTGGTACAAAAAAGAAAGTACATTTCCTACAAATTTATCACTTTCAGCTAATTTTATCAATTTTCTCGAACCAAGCAAATCAGTTATTAGGATCTTATAAGAGACAGAGGGAGTAACTGCATTACTACTAATCAAACCTCCCCACATGCTACTCAACTCATCAACGGCCACAACAATGGCACAAATAGGACAAGCAGCAGATATTCATATCTCGTATAGCAATTAAAAATACCATCATTTGGGAAAATTTGAGCATGAAAATAAATTGGATGGGCAAATACCGAGTTATGGCTCTAGAGTAGCAATCTAGACCGGAAGACAAGAGGGGGGTGCCATCCAATTTTAACAACATTTATCCAGCAAAATGTATAGATAATAGCCTCTGAACCATATTAGATCATACAACACAATCTCAAGTTGATTTCTCCATCTTAAAACTAAAGGTCCCAAAACGTAACTTGCAGACAAAACCAGCAGTAATAGCAAAGCAAGTACCTGCCAATCTGATTGAAAAGACTGAGATGTCCCTGCCTCCTCAGCTAGGTTACCCAGAGCAGGTTCTTGTTCAAGAATGTTCCCAACTGAATATGATGGGACAGAGGCAAATGATGCAAGATTTGGATCAGTATGTAATCCAGTAGTACACTGGTCCAATACAGTGTCCCAGGAGGCCATGCCCTGAACATTTTGGCCCCCAACGAAGGAGGCATTGCTTCCTCTGGTTTTATCTCCCTGAACAAGTGGGATATAATTTGTTCCAGAAACTGATGGCTGTCCATGATCACCTGAAAACATATATAGATATACAACAAAAAGCAAGTGCCAGAGTATCAGAAAAGCATGTCCATTTACTGCCTGCTATCTAATGCAAAAGACAGAGGAACATAATTATATGAAGAATTTGCAGTAATCTTGCTGCTCAGATTTCTCATGTGATCCAAAACGAGTGTAATCCAAACATTTTGCTTGGAGAATATCCACTGACAAATTTCATTAACGCATGTAAACAAATGAGCTAGACTTAGTCTTGTGTAAAGTATTGATGTGATACACCAAGATATTAAGGCATTGATTGTCTGATCTATTGATCCAGATCATAGAAAAAGCAAAAAGTATATACCATGCAATCAAGATGCAAAAGCTGAGATACCTGAATCAGCATCTTCACATAAGGAAGATAAAGTGCTAGTTGGGCTCATGGCATCTGTGCTCCTTGAAGGCATATTACCATAATTAATAGGAAAACCAGATGATGGAGATGGAGATCTGCTATTTCCTGACGTAACCTCATCACTATCTGTATTTCCTACAATATTTGTTTTATTACCCTGAGAAATACAGAACACATAAAGCATCTATTAATAACTCATCAAGTTTTCATGTAAGTGAGGACCAAAAATATAAAACAGGGAGCATAAATCCCATGTAATGTTTATGCAGCCCAATGGTGTTTATGGATGAATCATTGTTTACAACAAATTTAGTTCTTTACAACTCTTGCCGGATATAGTAGTTATTTTGGCTTCTCTATAGGCTTCTCAGCACATGTATTTTCTTTTCTATTGTGAGCTAAATGATAAATCACACTCTTATTCATATTGAAGGAGTACAATGGTTTATATAGGCTAGAAAACAGAATCCTCATCGCTGGACAACAATATGCAATAATGAAACATTCAAATAAACAATATTTCCTAAAGTAAAGGTGTACTCAGCAATATGATGATAAACACATGGGATGTAGTGATGAAATAATGGAATGTGATTATGGGCAGATTTCCAACACTCCCCCTCAAGCTGGAGAGTATATATCAAACATTCCCAGCTTGCATCGAAACTTTTCAAATTTAGATCTGCCCAGTGGTTTGGTCATTACATCTGCAATTTGTTCTTCAGACCGTATATAGGACAATTTCATAATGCCTGCTTCAACTTTCTCTTTAATAAAGTGCCTGTCTACCTCAACATGTTTTGTTTGATCATGATAAACAGGGTTTTTCGTCATCTCAATGCTAGATTTGTTGTCGCACCAAACTTGCATTGGACCCTCATACGGAGTTCCCAATTCCTTTAGTAACCGGATAACCCAGAGTCCCTCACATGTTCCGTCATTCACAGCTCTCAATTCTGCTTCTGTACTGCTCTTTGACACAACAGTTTGCCTCTTGCTTCTCTATGTCACTAGATTTCCCCACACATATGTACAGTATCCTCCTGTTGACCTTCTGGTTTCTCTATCTTTTGCATGGTCTGCATCAGTGTAGATCTCTAAGTTACTGGCCGTGCACTTCTTGAAGAAGATTCCTCTTCCTGGATTGAATTTCAGATAACTCAAGATTCTGTAGACAGCTTTCATGTGTTCTTCCTATGGTTGATGCATGAATTGACTTACTATTCCGACAGCATAGCTGATATCTGGGCGTGTGTGGGTCAGGTATATCAGCTTCCCTACAAGTCTTCGATACTGTTCAGAGTCAACTGGGACACCATTTTCTTTGATTTCTAGACGACAACCTTCTTCCATCGGTGTTCCCTCGGGTTGTGCCCCTAACATTCCCGTCTCATGCAACAAGTCTAGGGTATACTTCCGCTATGATACATTGATGCCCTTCTTTGTTCTTGCCACTTCCATACCCAAGAAGTATCTCATTTGGCCGAGATCCTTAACCTAGAATTCAGTGGACAAATCCCTTTTTAGCTGGGCAATAGAACTTTCGTCATTTCCAGTAATGACTATATCATCCACGTAGACGATCAGGATAGTGATTCTTTCCTCATCATGCTTGATAAACAATGTGTCGTCTGCTTGCCCCTGACTGTACCCAAGTTTCTTTATTGCGTTGTTGAAGCGGCCAAACCATACCCTTGGAGATTGTTTCAGTCCATACACTGCCTTGTTAAGTTTGCAGACTGACCCGTTTGCAGCTAGGACTCCGTCTGGAACTTCCATACAGACCTCTTCGTCCAAGTCACCATTCAGAAAAGCGTTCTTGACGTCTAACTGATGTAGTGACCAATCTAAGTTAGCTGCTATTGACAACAGTATTTGGATTGTGTTGAATTTGGCTACTGGGGCAAAGGTCTCCTCGTAATCTATTCCATAGGTTTGTGTATACCCTTTCGCAACTAGTCTTGCTTTGTACTTGTTGATGCTGCCATCAGGATTGAACTTCGGGGTAAAGATCCACTTACACCCGACAGATTTCTTTCCAGGAGGGCAAGGAATGATTTCCCATGTTTTATTTTCCTCAAGTGCTTTTAACTCTTCTTCCGCAGCCTGTTTCCACTTTGGGTCAGCCATAGCTTGCTGGAAGGTGTTAGGAATTTCAATCTGTGCGCTGTTGACAACAAAACTCTGCATCTTGACAGATAGGTTACCATATGAAACAAACCGTTGAATTGGCTGCTGAGTACAAGATCTTACCCCTTTTCTTAGTGCAATAGGCCAGCCCATCTCTTCAGGATCTACTCTCAAGTCAGATTCATGGTTGTTCCTTAGAGTGGGATTGACGCTTCTCTTTGTCTCCTGAGATTGTTGCCTAGCATCTCCCTCTGATCCATCTTCTGCATCCATCCTAGTCATGATCTCAACCTGTGTTTCCGGGTTATTAGGATTGGTGTTAGGAGGTGTAGAAGGTAAGGGCTCAGGATTTTCCGGCAGGGTATCATTGGCTTCAAGGAAGTGAGGTAAGGTATCAAGGATTTCTGGGGTAATAGGTAGGGCGTCAGTGGCTTTGGAAGTTGATTCATGTGAAATTAGCCATTCAATATTTGAGTACTCCCCCTGAATGGGTAATTTGGGGTAGTAAGCTTCCTCCTCGTAGAACACGGTGTCTTTTGAGACGTACAACTTCTTGGAAGTCGGACAATAACACTTGTACCCTTTTTGGGTGGAGGAGTAGCCAAGGAAGATGCATTTCCGGGACCGGGCATCAAACTTACTTCCACCAGAGGCATGGACAAAGACAACACACCCGAATACTTTTGGAGGTAAGGAGTTGATGAGAGGGCAATTGGGAAAGGTGCTAAGAAGGGTTTGGATAGGGGTGGCATAGTTGAGGATTTTGGATGGCATTCGGTTGATGAGATAGGCCGCAGTTAGAACTGCATCTCCCCAGAAGGTCGTGGGTACATTTCTTTCCATCAACAGTGTTCGGGTGACCTCCAACAGATGACGATTCTTTCGTTCGGCAACCCCATTTTGCTGAGGGGTGTAAGGACAAGAGATTTGATGGTGAATTCCTTGCTGATCAAGGAATTCTTTAAAGGTATGACTGAGGTATTCTCGACCATTATCACTGCGAAGCACTTTGATAGATGATTGGAATTGGGTCTGGACAAATTTGTGCAAGTTTTGGAAAATTTAAGCCACCTCGGACTTTTCTTTCAACAAGTAAACCCATGTGAGTCTGGTGTGATCATCAATGAACGTGACAAACCATTTTTCATTTTTCTTGGTGGTTGTTCTGGCTGGGCCCCAAATGTCACTATGGATGAGTTGAAAAGGAGTAGTGGGTTGGTAGGGTTGTTTTGGATAGGAGGATCGGGTTTGTTTAGCCAATTGACACGTTTCACAGTGAAAAGGAACATCATCTTTATTGAATAAACTCGGAAACACATATCTCATATAATCAAAACTAGGATGTCCTGAAAGACAATGCCATAAGAGTACATTTTTGTCTTGAGAACTTGAGCTGACTAGGGCATGTTGTGCATTCCATTTTGCTTTATTCGCCATCTTTGATCTCTCCAGGTAGAAAAGTCCATCCCACTCTTTAGAAGTCCCAATCGTCTTCCCCGAGTGTAAATCCTGAAATAGACACATCACCGTCAAATATCACTCGGCATATATGTCCTTTCGTTAACTTGCTCACAGAAATTAAGTTACAAGTAAGCGCTGGGACAAATAGAACATGATGCATGCGGAGTGAATTGGATAGTGTAATGGTGCCAATTCCTTCAACTTCAGTAAATACCCCATTAGCAACTTTGACACGAAGGGACTCCAGACAAAGTTTAAGAGTTGTGAATAAAGTTCGATTACCCGTCATATGATCAGTGGCTCCTGAATCAACTATCCATGCATCGTCTTTGGTCCGTATATTATTGAGGGCTATGATAGAATTACCTGATTGGGCAAGATTAACACTCGGCAAAGAGTTGGACTTATTCTGTTTTTCAAGTATCTGACGTAGCATCTGCAGCTCGTCTGGACTTAGTGAAGTAGTATCCTCAGTCTTCTGTTCAGTGGAGGTGAGATGACCCTGTGGTTTGCTAGTGGATGGTTTGCCGTGCAGTTTCCAACATTCCTCCTTGAAGTGACCCTTCTTCTTGCAATAATTGCACCATTTGGTTTTCCGTTCCTCCTTTGGTCCTCGTACTGTAAGTGCTGAACTCTCAATAAGACTTGGGCTGCTGCGATTCAAGAGTTTTCGACTTTCTTCAAACTGTACATGATTAACGACATCAAAGAGGTGTGGCAGAGGTTTGATTCCCATTATTCTGCCCCGTATGTCCTCAAACGAATCATTGAGTCCGAGAAGAAAATCATAAACTCTCCCTTCTTCTACAATCTTCTTGTACAACTGAGCATCTTCCATATTTTTCCAAGCGTACACTTCAAACAAGTCCTGTTGTTGCCAGAGTTTGATCAATGCATTATAGTAATCAGTAACTGTCAGGGTACCTTGTCTTAAATCTCTAAGTTGACGCTTCAGATGAATCAAGGCAGCAGTGTTATCAAGAGAGGAATAAGTTCTTCTGGCTGCATCCCAAATCTCTTTTGCAGTGTTTGCCAGGAGATAGCCTTCACTGATGTCAGCATTCATAGAGTTACATAGCCACGTCATAACTTGGTTATTTTCAGCAAACCAAGTTTCAAAGGTTGGGTCATCCGGAGCTGGTTGTGGTGCAGTCCCATTAATATATTTCTCCTTTCGCTTTCCACGGATATACCTTAACACACTTTGGGACCACTGGAGGTAATTCTTTCCATTAAACCTATGGTTGATGACCATACTCTGAGGTTCTGGAAATTCTGATCCCATAAGGGTGCTGTTGATGGTGGAAGAAGAAGAAGTGGTAGAATTGGTACCGGACATGAGTGCAATAGGATAAAGACCGTTTTTAGATGAGTTTCCAGGGACAGAGCCGAAAAGGGGAGGGAATTCGGACGGGTTCATGTTTCTGGAAAAATGCTCACCGGAAAGCTGCTGGACGGCGGCGCGTGGGGTTCACGCGCCGTCACTGTGGTGGCGCGTGGGGTTCACGCGCCGCTCCAATCGCCGTCCCCTCTCTGGGATCCGCCGGTCGGCGCCGTGCGGTGCTACCTGTGGTGGCGGTGTAACACCACGCGCCCTCGGAGCACCAGATCTGAGAATCCGATCTGGTGCTTCTCTCTCCCTCTCTCCACTGTGTTTCTCTCACTGTCGCTGCTCAGCCTCACTCTCACTCTCGGTTTCGCATATCTCTGATACCATATTGTGAGCTAAATGATAAATCACACTCTTATTCATATTGAAGGAGTACAATGGTTTATATAGGCTAGAAAACAGAATCCTCATCGCTGGACAACAATATGCAATAATGAAACATTCAAATAAACAATATTTCCTAAAGTAAAGGTGTACTCAGCAATATGATGATAAACACATGGGATGTAGTGATGAAATAATGGAATGTGATTATGGGCAGATTTCCAACATTTTCATTTGGAGAGAAGGGGATCTCGTGGATTTATGGAGGTATTTCAGAACTCCTGTAAGTTGACGTATTTTCATTCATTTCTTCCCTTGTTACATTCTTTTAGGTGGGAAAACTAAGAAAAAAGAAGCATTGCACATTTGACACCTTCACATGCTAACACATGATATGCAGTTTACCACAAATACTTCCACATAGAACCAATACACTAAATTATCATAAGATGGACCTAAATGACCTTTCATAAAAACAACTACTATAACAGCATCCTCGATTAAAATATGCAAGCTGTGTTTGTTGCACCCTCACAGAGCAGCCCCCTCAAAAGGAAAACCAAATATCAAGAAAGATAACAACAGAGAAAACAAAAAATTCAAACTTACCTTTACTTCCAAGTAGTGGACAAAAACTATGTGCATCATGTCCCTGCAAGTAACAGAATCATAATAAAATTATATTCTGAATCAATTTTTAAACGTACCAAAACAAAACTCCAGTCACAAGATTTCATTTAATTTTATTTATGCCAGGATAAGTGCACCTAAAATTACAACTTCACTGATAACAATGATCTGCTGAACAAAATTCTGAAAAGTTAATACTCACGATTCAAGCAACCAATAGCTTCGCCTCTGGAAACTTTCATTTTCTTCCCCATGGGCATAGTAGCAATGCAACACATCAACACTTCCCACCTAAAATTACATGACAAATGTTACAATCTCAGCAAATAATTTAGTTAATTCCAATTACACAATTGACAAAAGGAAAGTCAGCTCAAGACTTTCTGTGATTGTTTCACAAGAACTCAATTAAGAAAAGACACACAAGACTTGAGGAAGAGAAAGATTACCTTCAACTTTTCATGAGCTTCCTTCACAGTCTTTCCGTCTTTTTTCTTCCTCCAATTATGTCCATCCTTTCTAAAATATCTCAACACTTTCCGATCAAACAGAAAAAGTGAACCGCCTACAACCACAATATACAGGTCAAACAATGTTTTAAGAACATTAAATAACACAAAGCAAGATTTAAGTGAGAATGCCAACAGGAAAATAATAAAAATAATCTAGGAACTACAGAACTTGAAAAACTATTCTGCACATCACACACACACACACACAAAGATCCCTATTGCTGCCAATCCAGGAGTGCTTGTATTCTTTGAAAAAAAATATGTCAGTCATCAAAAGGAATTATTAATGGATTCAGATGAATCTCTAATTAGGACAATAACAACATAACCATACCAAACCTCAATCATTGGCACCTTATCTAGTGTGTTTGGGGAGTCCGTATTGGACACCCAAAACCCACATTTCCCCAAATCCAACATTTTGGGTGTCCTAAACAGACACCTGAATGAACTCCTAGATAACTACAATAATTCCTGGTATAAATTTTGTAGACACCAGTTACAGGAGGTATGAACAATTCATGTCAGATTAGTGATATTAAAATTTTGGAGCAACAAACTTAACCATTTATGCGTACGAATATATGAGAACAAGTCCTTTTGATATATAAGGTGGCAATAAAGCATCATAAAATACACAATGACCATACTTGGGGGCCTGTTCGGGGGTTCTGAAGTAATTTGAAACTTCCGATAATTGCGGAGAATTTCACATATTTCAGCAGGCCGCAACCACCGATGCTGGGCTTCTAATTGTAGTTGCTCAAGATCTGCAAATGGGATATCAATCGCTTAGCCATTTTATAACCGTATACATTGAGGAAAGAGAGCTTAAAGAATCAGACAACAGCCAAGGAAATTCCATGTCTTAAGAGGAAAGAAAGCTTAAGGAATCAAAAACCAGCCACAGAAATCATCTGTCTCGCTGTTACCTCAATAGAAAATAATATTCACATGGCAAAAAGTGCATGCGTAAGTGAAAACAAGAAAGTAAAATGCATGTCCAGAGGTAGGGAGCAGCAAGAAAACTTATGTCAATGAATTATTATTAACTAGTGAGATGCACATTTTGCACTCAAATTTTAGCATAAAACTATGTTTCTTTATAAATCCAATATTACTTCACATTAGGATGCTATGAGGACATTTTTTGAGCAAAAGTGCATGCGGAAGTGAAAACAAGAAAGTAAAATGCATGCCCAGAGGCAGGGAGCAGCAAAAAGGAAACTTATGTCAATGAATTATTATTAACTAGTGAGTTGCTCATTTTGCACTCAAATTTTAGCATAAAACTATGTTTTTATAAATCCAATATTACTTCACATTAGTATACTATGAGGATTTTTTTTTTGATGTATGGATGACATGAAATTTTTAAGTTCTCCAGTTGTAGAATTTAGTAGGCGTATGTCTCAATTACTAAGCCAAGGCACAAGAGCTATAATCAACCATCCATCTAGTCTAGTCAACTTCTTGTTCTTAGTAGTACCTCAGTAATGAGAAACAGTAGCACAAGGTGCAGATGCTGCAACAATGTTCCAAATAAATCAAAATTTATTCATGCCACATGCCTCACAAGCATTACTCAATACAAAGTGCCTGTTTGGATTGGCGGGTAAAAGTTGCTTTTCTGATGTGATTTACGGCGTACAAGGTAAGTATATGAAAAGAGTTTTGCCTTGACTTATTTGAACGTACTTCTCCAACGCTAACCCAAACAGGCCCAAAATCTTGTGAACTTTATTGTATGGTCAAAAGAAACAACAACTCCAAATCTAGACTTTAGTAAGATAATAATCAACAGTCAGAAAACCTTCATCCACACTCTTTTTCTTCCCACCCCCAACGGTCAATTGATAGGGTCAATATACCCTTTGGGAATCTAGCAAACTCTTGATCAGCCGACCTATTGCTATCAAACTGTTTCAAATGTATGTTTAGTAATTTTAATCATTTCTTCAAGTCATTTAACTGTATGAGTTGTATAATCTTAACCAACAAACTTTCATTATAACGCCTTTACACATCATTAGAGCCAGGATTCCTCCATGCCTATGAAATTCTTGAAGTCCATATCAGTACGCCTTTGTCTTTCATCCAGTTTTTCTAAATTAAAATTATAAAGTCTGCCTATAAGGGACTCCTGTTTCTCTAGACCGGTCCAATACACTATTCCATTCGTAAGGAAAATTTAATTTAAACCCCCCCCCCCATAGATTATGGCATCAGTTGACTGGATGCAGCCCAAGATGCATCGCTCCAAGGATGAATCCCCTAGTTTTGAGTTACGGTAGTGGGTCTGAGCAAAAATGGACTAGTTTGCAATATCCTCAGAAATTCAGAATTCAGCCTACCATAAAATTAGACGCAAATAAGTATTAGGCCACTTTCACAAGCTAAACTTGAAGCCAAAGATTCTGCCGGACACATTTTGTTCTTGTTAAAAGTCATATATGCTTTCGGTGGGAAGACTTTGTTTAGCATAACCTTATTAACTTACTCCCTCATTTCCCTTCTACCTCTCCGCTAATCTCTCTACTTACCTACTCTATTTTCCTATATAAATACCGAATGTAATCTCCAATTTGAAATATCAATGAAATCAAGGCTCTATGAGCCATTATGGTATCAAAGCTTCTCCAGGGATGATCCGCGGCTGGAGCCAGTGGCAGCGGCCCTAAGAAAAGAGAGAGAGAGAGAGAGAACAGGGGATAGGCCAAACCACCCCGATCTCTATAACACCAGCAAATAGAGGTACACCGCCCACCCAGAAGGAGTCAGACAGTGCTAACCAGCCAAACCTAAAGGGGCGTCGTCATTTTGACCGGCACATGAACCACATGCGCCACAACTATTCACCAGCGCGTGAGCTACACGAGCCACAGTTCTAACCGGTGCGTGAACTGCATGCGCCACCTCTCACAGTGGTTTCCAACAGCCTATTTTTCCAAAAAATTAATCCTTCCGAATTCCCTCCTCTCTTTGGCTTTGTCCCTACAAATTCATCTAGAACCGGACTTCATCCAACTACACTCATGTCCGGTAAAAATTCCTCCTCATCCAGCAGCTCATCTTTCACAGCTTCCTCTACTACTAGCAGCACCTTAATGGCATCAGAATTTCCAAAACCTCAAAATATGGTCATTAATCATAGGTTTAATGGAAGGAATTACCTCCAATGGTCCCAAAGCGTGTTGAGGTACATCCGTGGAAGGAGAAAGGAGAAATACATCAATGGGGAAGCACAACAACCAGCCCCAGATGACCCAAACTTTGATACGTGGTTTGATGAAAACAATTAAGTTATGACTTGGCTCTATAACTCTATGACTATTGACATTAATGAAGGCCATCTCCTGGAAAACACTACAAAAGAAATTTGGGATGCAGCCAAAAGAACCTATTCCTCTCTTACTAACACTGCTGCCTTGATCCATTTAAAGCGATAACTTCAAGATTTGAGACAAGATAACCTAACCGTCACTTTTTATAATGCATTACTAAAACTGTGGCAACAACAAGACCTCTTCGAAGCACATCCATGGGAGACTACCAAAGACGCTCAGTTATATAAGAAGATAATAGAAGAAGAACGAGTGTATGACTTCCTCTTGGAACTCAATGATTTATTTGAAGAGATAAGAGGCCGAATCATGGCACTAAAACCCTTGCCACAGCTATTTGACGTAGTCAACCATGTGCAATTCGAAGAAAGTTGGAGTCTCTTGAATCCAAGCAACCCAAGCTCAATGGAAAGATTAGCCCTTGCAACAACACGACCACAAGACGAACAAAAAAATAAATGGTACAATTATTGCAAGAAGAAGGGCCACACCAAAACAGAATGCTGGAAACCGCATGAAAAGCCATCAATTAGCAAACAAAGCCATCTCACTACCATTGAGCCTAAGACTGAAGATATTGATTCCCTAAGCAAAGAGGAACTACAGATGCTTTGGAGGATTCTAGACAAACAAAATAAGTCTAACTCTACGCCCAGTATCAACCTAGTATAATCAGATAACTCTATTATAGCTCTTAATACTGTACAAGCTAGTAAGAATGATTGGATTATTGATTCAGGCGCAACTGATCACATGACAGGTAATCACATGTTATTTGCAACACTTAAATTAAGTCCTAAGAATCTTCGAGTCAAAGTTGCTAATGGCATGTACACTACAGTCGAAGAAATTGGCACAATCATGCTCTCTAATTCTCTGAGAAATCACAATTTTCTATTTGTGCCCACACTTACTGTCAATCTTATATTTGTGAGTAAATTAACTAAAGGTTGACTCTGCCAAGTAATTTTTGATAATGATCTTTGTGTTTTTCAGGATTTAAAATCGAGGAGGACGATTGGAACTTCTAGAGAATGAGATGTACTATTCTACCTTGAAGGATCAAAAATAGAAGATGCAAGGAAGATAAGAAGGGCACTGGTTAGCTCCAACTTTCAAAATAATGATGTACACTTGTGGCACTATTGCTCAGGTCACCCTAGTTTTGATTATATGAAGCATTTACTTCCAAGTTTATTCAATAAAAATTCCATTCCTTTTCATTGTGAGACTTGCCAACTTGCAAAACAAATTAGATCTTCATATCCCAAACAACCCTACACACCTTCCTCGCCATTCACACTAATCCATAGTGACATTTAGGGTCCTGCACCAATAAAAACCCTCACCAATGGTAGATGGTTCGTTACTTTCATAGATAATCGCACTAGAACCACATGGGTTTATTTAATGAAAGACAAATCCAAAGTAGCCAACGTATTTCAAAATTTTTATACTTTTGTGCGCACCCAATTCAACACTTCCATTAAGGTACTACAAAGTGATAATGTCAAAGAATACATAAGCAACACCTTTAAAGAATTTCTTGATCAACAAGGAATTCATCACCAAACTTCCTGCCCTTACACCCCTCAACAAAATGGAGTGGCCGAACGAAAGAATCGTCACTTGTTAGAAGTAACTCAAACCTTACTCATGGAACAAAGTGTTCCTACTATCTTCTAGGCTGATGTCGTAACCACTACAGGTTATCTCATTAACTGCATGCCATCCTAAGTCCTTAATTACAACACTCTTATCCAAAAATTTCTTGAACACTTTCTAAATTGCCCACTAATCAATTCATCACCTCCAAAGGTGTTTGGTTGTGTTGTCTTTGTTCACAATAATGATGGCAACAAATTTGCTGCCAGAGCTAACAAATGTATATTCCTTGGTTACTCATCTACTCAAAAAAGGTACAAATGCTTCTATCCTACTTCAAAGAAGCTTATTATCTCACGAGATACAATCTTCTTGGAAGAAGCATATTATCCCAAATTACCCATTCAGGGTGAGTATACCGACATTGAATGGCTAATCCTGGAAGAATCTCATTTCAAAGACTTAGCACACACATTACAACCACAACCTAACCCTATAGCCACCATTGACTCATTTGCTCCCACAAGCCAACCTAGTCCTACCCAACTTGATCATGAATCTGAACATATTTCACTTCAACCTGAACTCACACCTAATGAATTGGAAACAAATGTTGAGATTAACTCAGAGATGGATACGGAACCACAACGAGAGGAAGAGTCCAGACTACAAGTTCTAGATGAACCAAACACTGGTAGAACTATCTTTCCCATTCAAAAGAACAACTATGACTCCAATCCGAGATTAAATCCTGAAGAACTGGGTTGGCCTATTGCTTTGAGAAAAGGGGTAAGATTTTGCACTCAGCATCTCATTCAACGTTTTGTCTCATATGGTAACCTGTCTGCAAAAATGCAAAGCTTTGTTGTAAACAGTACATAGATAAAAATCTCAAACACATTTCAACAAGCTATGGCTAATCCAAATTAGAAACAAGCTACAGAAGAAGAGTTGAGGGCACTCAAAGAAAATAAAACGTAAGAGATTACAACTCTTCCTAAAGGAAAAAAACCAGTAGGATGCAGGTGGATCTTCACTCCAAAATTCAATCCTGATGGTAGTATCAACAAATACAAGGCAAGACTTGTTGCAAAAGGATATACCCAGACATACAGAATTGATTATCATGAGATATTTGCTCCAGTAGCCAAACTTAATATCATCCAAATGCTACTATCAATCACAGCCAACTTGGATTGGCAGTTGAACCAACAGGACGTGAAGAATGTCTTTTTGAATGGAAACTTGGAAGAAGTTTACATGGAGATTCCAGATGATATTCTAGCTCCTAACAACTCTGTATGTAAACTCAACAAGTCATTGTACGGACTTAAACAATCTCCTAGGGCATGGTTCGATAGATTTACCAAAATAGTAAAAGGATTTTGATATACTCAGGGACAAGCAAATGACACGTTTATCAAACGTGTTAATGGCAAAGTCACCATCTTGATTGTCTATGTAGATGACATAGTCATTATAGGAAACAATAAAAAACCCATTACTCGACTAAAACAGGACTTGTCAACTGAATTCCAAGTCAAATATCTTAGACAAATGAGGTATTTCCTAGGCATGAAAGTGGCAAGAGCTAAAAAAGGCATCAACGTATCTTTGCGAAAGTATACCCTAGACCTGTTACATGAAACAGGAATGCTGGGTGCCCAACTAGAGGGGACACCAATGGAAGAAGGGTGTCACTTAGAGATCAAGCCACAAGGCGTACCAGTTAGCTCAAAAAGATACAAAAAACTTATGGGAAAATTGATATACTTAACCCATACTCGTCCTGATATTAGTTATGCAGTAGGAATAGGAAGTCAATTTATGCATCAGTCACAGGAAGAACATGTGGAGGTTGTATACAGAATTCTAAGCCATCTGAAACTTAACCCTAGAAGAGGAATCTTCTTTGAGAAAGGCACTACCAGAAATATCAAAATCTATACCGATGCAAACGATGCAAAAGATAGAGAGACTAGAAGGTCAGTCTTAGGGTATTGCACATATATGTGGGGAAATTTGGTTACGTGGAGATGTAAGAAACAAACTACAGTGTCAAAAAGTAGTGCAAAAGCAGAATTGAGAGCTGTTAACAATGGAGTATGTGAAGGAATTTGGGTCATCAGATTATTGAAGGAGTTGGGAATTCCACATGAGGGGTCAATACAAGTTTGGTGTGACAACAAGGCAAGTATTGAAATGGTCAAGAACCCAGTCTATCACAATCGAACAAAACATGTTGAGATAGACAGGCACTTTATTAAAGAAAAAATTAAAGCAGGTATTATGAGACCATCCTACATCATATCAGTAGACTAGATTGCAAATATAATGACAAGACCACTAAGCAAAACTACATTTGAAGGATTTCGGTGTAAGCTAGGTATGATGGACATATATTCTCCCGCTTAAGGGGAGTGTTAAAAGTCAAATATGCTTTCAATGGGAAGACTTTGTTTAGCATAACATTATTGACTTACTCCCTCATTTCTCTTCTGTCTCTTCGCTAATCTCTCTACTTACCTACTCTGTTTTCCTATATAAATACCGAATGTAATCTCCATTTTGAAATATCAATGAAATCAAGGCTTTGTGAGCCATTAGTTCTGTATTCCAATGAACATATATTAACTAGCTTTATTCAGCATAGCATCCAGTCATTCAAATGAAACCAATCTGCATGCAGTCTAAATCCTTCATACCTGGACGCAGGAGTCTGAATGCCATCAAAGACGCCTTTCCAATTTCCAGGCACCATACCGATTGGGAACTAATTACTATCTCAGTAAGAAACGAATATTGCTTATTTATGGAAAATTTGAAACCCCATCTGGATTATCACTAGTTTTCTCAACCTCAGAATGGACTCAACTACAGTAATGCTCCATTTCAGGAACACTTAACTCCAACAATAACACCATTCAACATCGAGACGAAACTGGATAAACCACAAGTGAAATTTCGAAACTTCCCCCAATTCGCAATCGCAACGAAGATTTTCGGAAAAGACGCGACAGCAAAAAAATTAAGTGATCCGAACTGAAATGAACTGTAAACAAAATAAAAATCGTAAGAAATATGACCTAATCGATGATGACCCGCACCATAAGAAGCTGGCTCCCCCATAACGATGACTGAATCAGAGATCAACGCGGAGTATGATGATAAAACCTGCGAAAGTCACTCTTTTCTTTTTCGCTCCTTCCAGTCAGCTTCTCAGTGGTGACGTGAGAAAGTGAAACACCGAGCCGGAAACTTTCGATTTTTATATTTTTTGTAAAAACAATTAAAATATTAATTCCGAAATTGTGGCTAACACCCAATAGAACTCCACCACCTGGAGGGTAGGTCGATATCCAGATTCACATAGCCTCCTCCGCCTCTTCGAATCCGCGTGAATCTAATCGTCAGTTCGTCACTGTAATGAAAGTCTCAAATAGTGACCAGCAACTCTGAAAAAATGAGCGGAAAAATCGGAGAATATTTGTCTAATTTGATTACTTCAATTAATTAACATAAAATATTACAATTATTTTCTCATGAAGATGAGGTGAACTTGCCACCACAGTGTGACACATTTACGGCCCATTTGGTACCATGAAAATCAAGAAAAGGAAGTGAAAGTGGAAGTGAGTCCCACCACTTTGTGTGTTTGGTATCATAAAACTCAATTCTTGGTGGAACTCACTTCCACCAAAAATGATGGAAGTGGCTTCCATCCTCAATCCCATGGAAGTGGCTCACTTCCGTTGGAAGTCAAAAAATTGGACTACTCTATCCGCAGTGATTTTGGGAAGACGGCACTTGTAAGGATGCACTCTCGAAGGTCATTGTCTCCAGCCACCCACGCGGCATTTGCTCCGTCGACCCTCGCCGTCACCACCTCCGACGACCCTTGCCATTATCATCTCCAGCAAGGAACTCAAAGGCGACAATGAGAGCAAAGGCGGACGGTGAAGGCAACGGCAAAGGCATCGGTGGACCGCAATGGCAAAGATCGCGGTGGTGACGGATCTGCAATCTCTACGATCTGCAAAGGTGACGACGAAGGCACTCTGGTTCCAAAAAATCAACCCTGCGATTTGCGATCTCTGAATGAAGATGACAGCACTTCTATTGCAACGAAGTTTTCAGTTCCAGAAGCCCTGCAATCTGCAATCTCTGTTCATAATTTTTTCTTCGATTTTGTTCATAGTTTATGACTTCGAATTCTGTGGTTATTTTTTTGCTTGATTTGGTTTGATTTCTTGCTTATGGTCATTTTAGTTGTTGTAATCATCCTCTTCTAGGCTGCCGGCGATTTCTATAATGGTCGCTGACAATGTTGCCGGTTTTTCTGCGGAGGTTGATGGTGGTTGAACTTTTTTTTTTTGCCAAGTAACAGTGGTTGAACTGATTTGTTGGGAGGAGGCTTTTTTTCACAGGGGTAAATTGGTAATTTAATATTTAAAATGAATGTATTAATTAAAAATTACATCATAATTCCATAACCATACCAAACATACTTTTATCCCCACTTCCACTTCCACTTCTATTTCTAATTCCACTTTCACTTCCATTAAAAACTCTTCCATTATACCAAACCCGGCATTAACACGGTGTGAGGTCTTTATACCTCCTTATCCAGGATCGATCCCGACCCACACATAATGCGGTGCTAATCAAAAAGAAAAAAAAATGAGGTGAAATTAAGTTCGTTAAAGAATTTTATTAAAATTTTCATTCTCCATAGAATATAAAAATACTTAGATGAACATATTGCAACAAAGTTTTTTAATTGAAGGATAGATTCTTATGGTTTAAGGTTAGTTTTCATGTTATCATGTTGCAAGATAATTGATATATTATATGTTACGAGTGTAAATGATATATTAAATAGTGTAAGTATACACTGTCATAATCAAGTAATACAGAAGTGAATAGAGTATATTTCCCACGAGAATTAATCACTAAGTACCAAAATGGGTAATTTTAATTCTATTTAGTCGATCGATTTGGTGATTGAGAGTACAGTATAAAAGAAAAAACAATTAAATGAGTGCAGATAATACGAAAGCAACTATAAGAAAAAGCCCTAGGGATTAAATTTCACTTAATAAATTTCAGATTGAATCACATATCTATTATAACCCAATTTATTCCATATGATTGATAGTCGAGTTTTGCTAATTTAATTGATAATCTCTTCCAAGGTCAAGCAATTATATAATTAATTATTAATCCAATATATACCTAAATGAATTTAAGCAATTAATTATATATTAAGATGTATGAAACTCAGTAAGACTACACAACTCATATGAATATATTCCTATTTCATATATAAATTATGGTTTTAATTATAGTGTCTACATGCATGCATCTCCTTCCGGTCTCAACATACATATTTAAATCATTTAAAAGATTGTCAGTCAATCTAAAGCATTAAGAATAATAATAATAATTCAATTATGAAGGAAAAATTAAAACTAGATTTAATAAGTTAAGATTCAATCCGTCATTAATAAGCTACGTCATCACCCTAGGAAAATAAATATTCAACTCATGAGGAAATTAAAAAAAAACCAAAATAAATTGAAAACTTCATAAATGCTGCATAAAACTTGAATGAAAACCTCATAAATACTGCATAAAACTTGAATATTAAATACTAAAACATAAATATACAACCAAAAGATACATGAAAAATGGAAAAATCTAGCTTTTTTTGTAGGAGGAAAAACCTTCCATGTAAGGGGCAACCTATATTATCCATAAAGGATAACTGCATATACCGTCCATATAGGAGGTCTACCTATACCGTCCATAAAGGAGGTTTACCCAAGCCTTCCAAGATGGAGGCATACAAAAAAAAAAAAAAACAATGCATGAAATTAACTCCAAAAAATAATACAATATACTCAGAAATGTCAGAAAAATATCTCTCCTTGTCAGAGAGGACCTCTTTACTTCTCTCCCTTTTCCTTAAATGCTTGGCCAAGTATCTCAATTTATAGGGAAAAAACGTGTCTGCTATAATGATCTGGAACAATAAACCGCATTGCTACAGTAAAAATGCGTCTGGTACAGTGAATCACTACAGTGAAAAACGCGTGCTACAGTGATAAGCGTGTTTGCTACAGTACTTCCATTACTACAGTGCTTCTTCTGTTACAGTAACTTCCGTATTTTTAATTTTTAAAATATTGTTTATTCCAAAAACATTATTTATTTATCAATTACACCCAACTTTATTATATTAATATCAAATATCGTCTATAAAAATATCATATAAGGGAAAATAAATATATAAATATTTTACTTATCATTATACTTTACTTTGGAAGCTATTTTTTTTCCTTTCACTACTTTAATAACAAAATTTTGTTGACATAACAATATTATTTTTCTATCAAAATTATTTGACTTATACTCATTTCGTTTTAAATATAGGAGCTAATTAAGGAGTTTTTGTTTGATTCTAATTATAAAACATAAATCTATATATTATCTCACAAATTTATAGTTCTTTTCACAAACAATCTTTTTAGTCACGTATACTAAAAGGAGTTTTAATATCAATAAGTATAGTTTCCCATGCAAATTATTAGGAGGAGTAGATTTTAGGAAAACCAATGCACATCTATAAATTAGATATCCTTTTTTTCCTTTGTTATAAGCAAAATGATATAAAGAAAATAAATTAAATTCACAGTTAGAAAGGCAGTAGGTAAAGTATTATTACAGCAAAGAGTATGAAAGAAATTAAAATCAACTACTCTAGGTGTCAATGAAGAGAAGGATAGAAGCAAATCAAAAAACAAATACTCCCTCCGGTCCTAATTATAAGACAGAGTTGATTTTTTTGGAGAAATTAAGGAAGCCAATTAAATCACTTTAGAGTATTGATATTTTTAATATCTTTAGATTATATATCAGTTTATTAGTCTAATTAATTAGTTTGAAGAAAAAAATATAAATATAAATATTCTAAAGTGATTTAATTGGCTTCCTTAATTTCTCTAAAAAAAGTCAACTTTGTCTTATAATTAGGACCGGAGGGAGTATAAACTCTAATGAGGCGGTTTGATGGCTTTAGAAGCTCGTGAAGGTTAACAATACTAGAGAAAAATTGTCATGCGAAATTAAAGTAACCAATGTTGTGAATCCAAACTTAAAGAGCTTGTAGACAATAGAGAAGAAGGATTTGTCTAAGATAGTGTTTAAGAAGTACGTTCACGTATGTTGAAACAAAACTTATCTCATAAACTTACTTTATACACCGTTAATTATTTTGGAAAAGGAATTTATACTACTAATCCAAATAGACACGAAATAGATAAATGACTATCAATACTTTTTTGGGATCAAGTTATCTGTTGTAAAGGAAGCTTATAGTATAGAGGCATAAGATTGCCAATAAGCACCTGAGTTATGTCCACACCAAACTGTTATAAAGTGTTTTTTAAGTCTCATAGTCCTAACACTATTAAGTATTAACAAAAGATGTTGACATTAAATAACCTATTCGGTTTGTGGAATTAATGGGAATGTAACAAGCTAGGTAATAGCCTATTTGGTTTGTGTAATAGACTAATAGAGATTATGAGTTTATTTGATATAGTGATAATAATATGAGAAGCAAATGTATTATTTATATGTTACTATTGAATTGACTTATTTTTATGGACGAAAATGATGATTGGATGGTCAACTAGAGGAGGGCTACAAAGGAGACAAGGGAAAATAATGTCTTTTTCTATATTCCTGCATGTTGTAATCTCCATTCATATATTATAGCAGTGTAATATTAATGCATATGTTTATGGGAATCAATATTTCAAAATATAATGCCTTTTATTATATGTATACATAAATCCAACCAAATATCTAAGTTAGCATTTTTCATTAAAATTACATGTTAAGTTTTATACAATCAAACTAAAGGGGTCATAAAATTTTAAATATTGACAAAATATTTTCAAATGCTGATATATTAAGTTTAATTTTTAAAAATAATATGGATTGACAAAAAAGTTATTATTTGAGAATCATGATGTTTGAAATAAGGAATTAAAAATATACTTTATAAAATTAAGGTATCAAACTAAAATTTTATATAAAGTTAGATGGTTTTAATTAGATAAAGTTTCTCTATAAAAAAAAAGATAAAGTTTACCAGGCCAAAAAAAAAGATAGCGTTTACCAATTTTTTATTAACTTATAAGTTATGAGGTAGGGTCAAATATTTGGTGGCAATGATTATTATTAGTGTAAGTGTGAAGAGGGAAGCTTCATCGCTCGAGATCATACGCGTCATTATTATTCAATGAAGTTTACTGCATTTGACCAAATCTACGCAAAACGCGGAAAAGTTCACAGCGTCTTCAGGTCACCGCCCTTTGATTTTCTTCTTGTATTTTTTTCAGTCTCAATTATTTTTAATCAGAGAAGGAACAAGACAAAAAAAAAAAAAAGAGAAAATGTTTAAAAAATTAGAAAAACTTGTAGTATAGTTTTAGTTAACTATTTAGTAACATCATTAGTTAATTATTTTAGAGTAAAGATACAAATATTATGACACATTCATGAGTATTTTACGATGAAAAGCCATCATGAACCATGAAAATGAGGGAAAATGAGTCTGTTTTATAAAATCTGATTGTAAACAAGTTGTAATTTTGGACTCTTTCGGATCTGGTCCATGGAAGATCGACTTATTCAAATATTTAATTATATTTAAATATATTAATATGAAAAGATACTTCCTCCCATTCTTATATAAGACCTATTTGAGAAGTTAATCTTAATCTTAAATATCAGACATATTTTTTATATTTGTCGATTTTTTTCCTTAACTTATCTTTATTGATGTTTTCTTAAAATATAATCAAGGAGAAAAGGGAATGAGGGAATTAATGAATTATAGCTATAGTGTTTTAGAAAATAAATATCATATCAACTAACTTAATTAATTTTTTTTAATCTAATTAAATTAAATAAATATGTCTTATATTAAGGACTGGATGGCATATTAAACAATTTCTATTAGATTTTTTTTTTTCAAATTAATAAAATTTTTATTTGTTAGTTATATATATCATACAACACATGATTTCCCATTTGTTACCTAGAGTCTCTGATAAATAACACTGTCCATATTTTTCGGAATAACAAAATAGTGGTTCCAATGAAATGGATACACTTAAACATGAGGTTTTAGGTCTGAGTTTGTGTATATATAAAAAATACATTTATAAAATTCTAACTTATACTTGACAATATTAAAATTGGACTGGATAATATAATATTAGATATCATCTTCTATCCTTAATATAAGATACTCCCTCCGGTCCTAATTATAAGATATTACCTAACTTTGGAGAAATTAAGGATAGTGGTTAAATTAGTTAATCATATTTATTTTCCTAAAATATCCTTATTTAAAATTTAAAATAACATCCAATTACATTGATTTTCTATTTTTTCTTATATCTCTCATGTTTCACACACGACTTCTCCAAGCTTTCACACAATTCGGAGTCGTCAATCTCCCTCAACAACTTCCGATATACTCTTATTAAATTATTATTGTATTTAATTATTATTGAGAAAGTATCAATAGGGGGTATGTTGGGAAGAAATTGATAAAAATTAGAACTTTATCCTATAATTAAGACCAAGATCAACTCTCAAATGTTGTCCTATAATTAAGACCGAAGGGAGTATTGTTTATACTACAAATGAAAACTTGTTTTAAAAACTAGAGGTAGTATCTGAAAGATCTTTTTAGAGGTTAATTTATAGGGTTAAAGTGAATTTTCCCCCAAAAATTAAATAGGCGGATCTATGGGAATCCTATAAAAGTTATAGGGTAACACATAATCTTTTAAAACTCGTATTATTTTTCTCTTTAAATATAAAAATTATTAAGTCAAGACTTTTTTCAATGTTGACTTCACATATGATAAAGGTAAAAATTATTAATTACACTGGTTATGAAATATTACTTAGGACATTAAGCTATAATTTTTTTAAAGTGCACACATCTTTTTTCAAAATATTTTCGAAATAAAAGACCGCTTTAATACTAATTTATATTGTCAAATGGTTGAAATGGTCCTTGGCCTTGGGATTGGAAGTTTTGAAATGAAGGAGAAAAAATTTGAAGCCCTACTACATAAGTGAACAAGTTTATAACATACCCTGGCCGCGACTCGGCTCTGATCAAGGCCCATTTTGATTATATTTAAATATTCCTCTATTGGGCTTACTAGGCTATCTTTTTGCTGCTCAACAGGGTTTTTGTTTTGCAACCACGGGCCTGCCTTTGCCCGGCTCGTGCTCCGGTTTTGGGCAGCTAAGCTGATGGCCTCTCTGCTCCGGTTCAATGCAAATCCTCGCCAAATTGCTCCATTTAAGGGTGATCATGTTTGGGAGAAGTGATGTCTCCATTGATATTTTTCTCTATTGAGTGTATCTATTATGAGATCAACTTTTGATGGTTGAAATTTATCATGTTAGTATTTTATAATAATAATATTCTTTACATATTATTAAATCTCAACCATAAAAAATTGATATAATCATAGATATACTTAATGAAGAGTAAATGGAGAGGGAAATCAATGGAGACACTCATCTCCCATTCATATCCACCTTCAAAGTGAACCCCCTTCTCATAATAGTCCATATGTAGCTTGGATATAAAATTATTTAACCGTTTATTTGTAAAACGTCACACTTATTTTAATTTGATTGTGCCGTTATATTTTCAATTCAATGGACTCATTTAAGTCTTTTAATTGCGAACTAACTTGATTTTTTAATTAAATTGAAATCCTTTGTTTTTAGGTTAAGGCCACATTTTACAAATTGAAACCATGATTTCATGGGCTTGGAGCCTCCAATGTGCTTTAATTTCTCTAACACTTATTATGTAATAACCCAACTTCCCAAATACTCTTTTTTTTTTTCTAATAATTAGATTTTATTGTCATTTTGATATCTTATGAGTATAAAATGATGCGGTTTTAAAATGTTTTTGCATTTTTTTAGAAAAAATCATGATTACTCACTTTTATATTATTTTTCCTTGAAAATCATAAAAAATTCAAAACCGCACACTCTTTCATGTCTAGAAGATACCAAATGGTACTCATTTTATGCAAAATCTATTAATCACGGGAAGAATGAAAGAAAGAAAAACATTAATGAGATTGGGGCAATACAAAGATCACACAGCATTAGAAAAAGGGTATACTAGAGACCCCAAACCCTAATTTCATTTAAGGATGGTGGGTTCCAAGGGAGGCATGTCTAGTGTTTGAATAATAATAGTTAGAGTTGGGAATCAGGGTCGGCCCTTGACGGGTCAGGGTCTAAAAAGATCGAGGTCAGAAAAATTACAGTTTTTCAAAGCCTGACCCGAGAGCATGCGAGCCAGGGCCAGCCCACAGGGTTAGAAAGTTCTTTTCACCATATTTAACTATTTTTCCTGCGTCTTTTTGACCAAAGAGATATAATTAGTAAATAACAATGATTAAAGTTCTAATTTAACATATAAATATTGTCAACATTAAGATTTAAACAACACATCTCATGCAACAAACAAATACAATTACTAATGTATAATCAAAGGTAAAATCATGTCGACAAATAACTCACACAAAGGTCAAAACATAAGAAGGCAAGAAGCTAAACACTCTAACCTCTAAGCAACATGAGTATGATGACTATCATTTTCATTTTCTTCGTCACTATCATCAATTTCAAGGACATTTGATTGTGCTTCACTTTGAGTAGTAGGCTCAAATAGTCAAATAATCACAACCTCCATCAAAAATCATACTCCATTAGGTAGAATAGTATACAATATAATTTTATTCAAAATAGGTAGAACAGTATACTCAAAAATCACAATATGATTCAATTAGGCAAAATAGCATACTCAAAAATCATACTCTATACAATATGAGGACGGAGTGACATAAAGATTCAATAAGGCAATTCAAAAAGGTAACACGGTTTTCCTTTCTAAGCAATAAATAAATAAATAAACGGGCTTAACGGACCGACCCTTTTAAGTCCTCGCCCCTATAGGGCCGGCCCTTTTAGGCCCGACTTCCTTTGGAGGCTACAATTTGCAAGCTCGGCCCTTTAAGGACTAGGGTCTAAACGGGCTAGCCCAACAGGCTTGGCTCGTCTTCCCAGCTCTAATAATAGTAATAGTAATAATGATAATGATAAAGCTTATGTCAAGTTACTTCTATTTATGATGTTAAGTTTATAGTTGAATTTTTAAATGCACAAAACACATTTTAACCACTAATAATAATAAAATAACAAGGGTCTAATTTTCATAAGTGAAATAAAATGCTCATTTTAATAACAAACAATAGCAAAATGATAAATGTCCTTATGAAAATTTACAAATAGAAATTTTTTAGCAACTTACAAATCTTTATTTACTTTACAAGGCAGGGCAACATACAATATATCAACTCCAAGGATATTCATACCACATTTTAATCTTAGAACTTGAAACTCCTTATATAAGAAACAATATAATATAATTAAGTGGTATATGAAAATGTGTTCAGCTTCGACCGAATTAACAAACAAATAATAATTAACAAACAGTCGGAAAACTTTCATCCACACCCTTTTTCTCCCCCAATCCCAACAGTCAATTAATAGGGTCAATAAACCCATAGCGAATCTAGCAAACTCTTTTAAATACATATTTAGTAAATCTAATAATTTCTTCAGGTTTTTTAACTATATGAGTTGTAGAACCTTAAAGTCTGCGCCTGAAAAAAAACATGTTTATATAAATTAAGACAAAATTTTTATTACATATTTATTTCACGTACCGTAAATCACGTTAACAACAGACAACAGACGGCTCACTTAACTAATCCAAATTTGCATCTGATCAACAAACATTCACTGTAAAACCTGCGAAAGTAACTTCTTTTCTTTCGCTCTTTCCCGTCAGCCTCTCAGTAGTGACGTGAGGAAGTGAAACACCGAGGTGGAAACTTTCGAGTTTTATATTTTTTGCAAGAAAAATAATTAAAATTTTAATTCCAAAAATGTGGCTAACAACCAATGGGATTCCACGACTTGGTGGGTATGTGGATATCCGGATTCACACAGCTCCATGTCTTCGAATCACGTGAATCTAATTGAAACTGCAATTTAAGGCTCAATTCTCAAATGGTGACCGACCACTCCAAAATCATTCATTCAAAAAAAATGTGCGCAAAGAAAAGGGAATGTTTAGCTAATTGATGACTTCAATTGATTGATTAATTAAGATAAAATATTACAATTATTTTCTCATGCAAATGAATTGAACTTCATAAGATTTCGAATTAAATTCATTTAAAAAATTTTATTCATAAATTCAAACAAGTGCGAATGTTTCACTCTTTATACTCCTTTTATACATTTTTATAAGAAACAACCACCTTACATACCTCATTCCTTTTTATAAAAAACATTTTGAAATATCTTATTTTTTATGTCACACTTTCCCATTTTTTCTTTATTTAATTATCATATTTAATATCAATATAATAAATAGTCACAGATCCAAAAACGTATTATTTCTACCATATTTATTTTCATATTCTCTCTTTTATTCTCAATGTTCTCATAAATAAGGATATTTTAGTTAAAAAGAATTATAATTTTAACACATTTATTGTTCTTAACTGACGTTTCGAACTACGAGATTCGGTTAAATATTTTTTTTACATAAAAAAAATAGAGGGTGTAGTTTATAAAAACACTTAAATGGATTTATGCAACAAAGTTCTTTTAACTAAAGGGCATACACTTACTATCTAAGATTATAAACAGAATCAAATCTTTGACTTCTCGTTTATAAAGGAGATTCTATGGTTATGTTGCAAGATAATTGACATATTGTAGAAGAAGAGTGAACTAAAATGAGATATTTAAATCTTCCTCTTTCCAA